>CM028687.1:44017440-44325626 GCA_016771965.1 Brassica carinata | reverse complement strand
TGGGTCTGCTCCTCAAGTGTATCCACAACTTTGCCATCCTTCAATAAGAAATCAAATTTATAGTCAGAAAAAGGTTACAGCTTTTAGTACAATCACTACACAAGATTCAACTTTTGAACACACTACAGAGAAACTGCAAAGCTTGATTAGGATTCCATCTTCTTGCTCTACCAACCAATATAACAGAGACGCAAACTAAACAAAACAAACCCTAAAGCTAAAGGGCTAAACTTTAGCTGAAACAGAGCATAGACGGATTCAATTATTGAACAAAATTCAGACAGAGAAACTGCAAAGCTTGATTAGGATTCCATCTTCTTTTTCTACCAACCAATCTAACAGAGACTCAAACTAAACTAAAACAAAAACCCTAAAGCTTTGATCCTTCACTGCTAAAGGGTTAAACTTTAGCTGAAACAGAGCATAGACGGATTCAATTATTGAACAAAATTCAGACAGAGAAACTGCAACCAAACAAAGCAAAACAGAAGCATGAAACCAGCTCGATTTCAACTGATTAGAATCAAGATTTTATGGGTACCCATCTTCTCGTTCTACCAAACAGAGACACAAACTAAACTAAAACAAAAACCCTAAAGCTTTGATCCTTCACTGCTAAAGGGTTAAACTTTAGCTGAAATATAACATAAAATTACCAACCAATCTAAAAGAGACACACAAACTAAACAAAACAAAAAACCCTAAAGCTAAAGGGCTAAACTTTAGCTGAAACAGAGCATAGACGGATTCAATTATTGAACAAAATTCAGACAGAGAAACTGCAACCAAACAAAGCAAAACAGAAGCATGAAACCAGCTCGATTTCAACTGATTAGAATCAAGATTTTATGGGTACCCATCTTCTCGTTCTACCAAACAGAGACACAAACTAAACAAAACAAAAAACCTAAAGCTAAAGGGCTAAACTTTAGAATAAAGTTACCTTGAAGAAGACGAAGTAGGGAACAGCAGAAACAGAGTAAGCTTCAGATATCTCAGGATGTTCCTCAGCTTCTACCTGACAAGAGAAAGCAATAAGCATCAAACAAAACTATTTGTTTACACAGAAACGAGATAAATTGATTACCCTGAAGAAGTGAGCGCGAGGGAAATCGGTAGCGAGGTGAGAGAAGACTTGATCCATCTGCTTCGAAGCATCACACCACGAAGCCCAGAAGTGAAGCACCACTGGTGCGCCGCTCTGGCGCAAGTTATCAAGCTCCGATTTTGAAGCTATATCTTTCACCGCACCACCCATCTTCGAAGATCTACGATTCCTTCAAATTACACCCTCGCGATGCTTCTGTCGCTGGAGAAGGAAAGGTGAGAGCTTTATGTAAATAATAAAGTTAGGGATTTTTTATGTATGCTAAATTGCCAGATTGATCCTCTAAGTTTCCTATACTTGGCCGAAAAAATAGGAATTTTTTAATTTATGCTAAATTGTTAGATTGATCCTCTAAGTTTCCTAAACCATACGAACTAGGATGTTAATTATAGAAATATCAAAACAAACCCTCCCTTTCGAATTGGATTCTGAGATAACACTGAACAGTTATGCAATATTCCCCCAAATGTCTTGTTTCTGTCGAAGGATCTTATTCTCTGCTATATACAAAGTGATTATAGAATATAATTATGATAAGTTTTGTACGATTAGATTTTTTTTATTTTTAGAAAATGTTAACTTTATTTTTTTGTACAACTTAAAATAGAAATACAACTCTATTTTATAGGGGTGGGAAAAAACGAACCGACCCAACCGAATCCAAATCAACCTAAGGCAAACCAAATATATGTCATAACCAATTTACAAAAAAAAAAAATATATATATATATATGTCATAACCATTTGGTTAAAAGTTTTATCAATCCAAATAATTTGGTTTGTTTGTTTTTTAAAACCAAACTGAAAAGCTGTAGTGTTTATTTGATTAAATTTACTAAATATACTAATAATATTAAAATTTATAATATTTAACTATAATTAAACATAACTTTATATATTTTACTTTTAAATGGATATAAGAGATATAACTAATAATAAAATAAAATAATATGAATTTTAAACAATATTATCAGAACCCAAAAAACTACAAATGATATTTATATTAAGTTTAAAAATAATAATAAAAATAATAAAAGTAATTTTCTACATTTTTCTGAATTTTGGTTTTACGTTAACATATGAAACAGAGCATAGACGGATTCAATTATTGAACAAAATTCAGACAGAGAAACTGCAACCAAACAAAGCAAAACAGAAGCATGAAACCAGCTCGATTTCAACTGATTAGAATCAAGATTTTATGGGTACCCATCTTCTCGTTCTACCAAACAGAGACACAAACTAAACAAAACAAAAACCTAAAGCTAAAGGGCTAAACTTTAGCTGAAACAGAGCATAGACGGATTCAATTATTGAACAAAATTCAGACAGAGAAACTGCAACCAAACAAAGCAAAACAGAAGCATGAAACCAGCTCGATTTCAACTGATTAGAATCAAGATTTTATGGGTACCCATCTTCTCGTTCTACCAAACAGAGACACAAACTAAACAAAACAAAAACCTAAAGCTAAAGGGCTAAACTTTAGCTGAAACAGAGCATAGACGGATTCAATTATTGAACAAAATTCAGACAGAGAAACTGCAACCAAACAAAGCAAAACAGAAGCATGAAACCAGCTCGATTTCAACTGATTAGAATCAAGATTTTATGGGTACCCATCTTCTCGTTCTACCAAACAGAGACACAAACTAAACAAAACAAAAACCTAAAGCTAAAGGGCTAAACTTTAGCTGAAACAGAGCATAGACGGATTCAATTATTGAACAAAATTCAGACAGAGAAACTGCAACCAAACAAAGCAAAACAGAAGCATGAAACCAGCTCGATTTCAACTGATTAGAATCAAGATTTTATGGGTACCCATCTTCTCGTTCTACCAAACAGAGACACAAACTAAACAAAACAAAAACCTAAAGCTAAAGGGCTAAACTTTAGCTGAAACAGAGCATAGACGGATTCAATTATTGAACAAAATTCAGACAGAGAAACTGCAACCAAACAAAGCAAAACAGAAGCATGAAACCAGCTCGATTTCAACTGATTAGAATCAAGATTTTATGGGTACCCATCTTCTCGTTCTACCAAACAGAGACACAAACTAAACAAAACAAAAACCTAAAGCTAAAGGGCTAAACTTTAGCTGAAACAGAGCATAGACGGATTCAATTATTGAACAAAATTCAGACAGAGAAACTGCAACCAAACAAAGCAAAACAGAAGCATGAAACCAGCTCGATTTCAACTGATTAGAATCAAGATTTTATGGGTACCCATCTTCTCGTTCTACCAAACAGAGACACAAACTAAACAAAACAAAAAACCTAAAGCTAAAGGGCTAAACTTTAGAATAAAGTTACCTTGAAGAAGACGAAGTAGGGAACAGCAGAAACAGAGTAAGCTTCAGATATCTCAGGATGTTCCTCAGCTTCTACCTGACAAGAGAAAGCAATAAGCATCAAACAAAACTATTTGTTTACACAGAAACGAGATAAATTGATTACCCTGAAGAAGTGAGCGCGAGGGAAATCGGTAGCGAGGTGAGAGAAGACTTGATCCATCTGCTTCGAAGCATCACACCACGAAGCCCAGAAGTGAAGCACCACTGGTGCGCCGCTCTGGCGCAAGTTATCAAGCTCCGATTTTGAAGCTATATCTTTCACCGCACCACCCATCTTCGAAGATCTACGATTCCTTCAAATTACACCCTCGCGATGCTTCTGTCGCTGGAGAAGGAAAGGTGAGAGCTTTATGTAAATAATAAAGTTAGGGATTTTTATGTATGCTAAATTGCCAGATTGATCCTCTAAGTTTCCTATACTTGGCCGAAAAATAGGAATTTTTAATTTATGCTAAATTGTTAGATTGATCCTCTAAGTTTCCTATACTTGGCCGAAAAATAGGAATTTTTAATTTATGCTAAATTGTTAGATTGATCCTCTAAGTTTCCTATACTTGGCCGAAAAATAGGAATTTTTAATTTATGCTAAATTGTTAGATTGATCCTCTAAGTTTCCTATACTTGGCCGAAAAATAGGAATTTTTAATTTATGCTAAATTGTTAGATTGATCCTCTAAGTTTCCTATACTTGGCCGAAAAATAGGAATTTTTAATTTATGCTAAATTGTTAGATTGATCCTCTAAGTTTCCTATACTTGGCCGAAAAATAGGAATTTTTAATTTATGCTAAATTGTTAGATTGATCCTCTAAGTTTCCTAAACCATACGAACTAGGATGTTAATTATAGAAATATCAAAACAAACCCTCCCTTTCGAATTGGATTCTGAGATAACACTGAACAGTTATGCAATATTCCCCAAATGTCTTGTTTCTGTCGAAGGATCTTATTCTCTGCTATATACAAAGTGATTATAGAATATAATTATGATAAGTTTTGTACGATTAGATTTTTTTATTTTTAGAAAATGTTAACTTTATTTTTTGTACAACTTAAAATAGATCAGATATTTTGCAAAATATTTTGCAGTCTGGGCTGAGCTAGATAACTTTACCACATGTGTTATCACGCGATAATTTATATTCTTAGTCAAAAATATACCGGATAAAACAAGGGCTCAGCACATATACTCTATATTCGGTTCAGACCCGCTACTCGACTCGTACTTGCCCCTTAAAATCGAGTACTTGCAGTGATCAAACCAAATAACAAGTACTTCAACCCCAAAACTTGCAACTACAAACCAAATACCAAGTCTTTTTGAAAATTTAACTACTTGACTCGTTTGTACTTGTTACTCGTTATTTCTTTTGTTTACTTAACATTGACATACGTTTTACAGTTTCAAAATCTGAATTCTTTTAAATTTTAAAATTGTATGAGCCATGATTCTTTTAATTTGGTTTATTTGTTTCGTTTCGTCTTAAAAAACATTGTTAAATTTGATAATAAGCGAATATATCTTATTATTAGCAGATGTAAGTCAAATATCAAATATCTTTATATCTTTCAATATTTGTCTCATTACTTGTTTTTACCTGTTTTTCGTTATTTCTTTTGTTTACTTAACATTGACATACGTTTTACAGTTTCAAAATCTGAATTCTTTTAAATTTTAAAATTGTATGAGCCATGATTCTTTTAATTTGGTTTATTTGTTTCGTTTCGTCTTAAAAAACATTGTTAAATTTGATAATAAGCGAATATATCTTATTATTAGCAGATGTAAGTCAAATATCAAATATCTTTATATCTTTCAATATTTGTCTCATTACTTGTTTTTACCTGTTTTTCGTTATTCTTAAAAAAAAAATTACTATACATTTAACAGATTTTGTCTTTTATTTATATTATAACTGAAATCAAATAAATATATTAGATTCAAATAAAAATTAATAAAAAGAGAGCAAAATTCTTACTATGAGATTATACTTTATTTTAATTATTTATAATTTGTAAGTAATAAGTATTTTAGAAATGAGAACTTGATTTTAGCAAGTAACAAATCAGATTAAGTAACTTGCAAGTACTAATTTTTCTCTCGAGTACTTGATATAGCAAGTACTTGTTTTAAACAAGTCAAATTCAAACCCAAAATATGATTACTTGAACAAACCAAGCCAAGTACCAAACCCTCGAAAATTAGCAAGTACGTGGCTTGCGCCCACCCCTGGATAAAATAAATATGTTGATCGAACAGTTAATACTTTCATGAAATAAACACACAAAGAAAAAGTATATCAATCCATGTTAAATAGAACATAAAATAGGATTCATGAAAAGTTGAAAACACTCGATACTCACACTGTTTCATATTAATTGCTATTTTAGATTTTAAATTTGTTCCATTAATGTTGTTTCATATTTTAAAGACATTTATTTGATAGTTCTCCAATTTTATTCTTATTTTTAGATAACTAGTTAACAAAATTAGATAAAATAATCTAATTATATAAAGTAAGGTTTGCTCTCTCCTTATAGAGACACCTAGGATGTTACATAGGAAATTCAACTCTTGCCGTCGCGACACATGTACTTCTATTGATACTTTGCGTTTTGATTCTGGACTTTCTTTAAGATTGTGTGGGTTTTCTGCTAATCATGTTATCCAGCCCAATAGATGGCGAGAGCAGCAGCACAATTTTAGGGTTCGCGTTCTTCTTCCATAGTGACTCCGACTCAAAGAGTCGTCTCCTTCACATTATTTGAATCACTTTGTTGATCTTTAATCTCGATGTTTTGTCTTCTCTCCTAATCTACAGAAACATTTCGCCTAATTGATTCCTCGCCTTTATCATACTCTTTAACTCCATCGTCCCCTTTCGAGCATGATCTGTTATTGAATTCACCTCATCCATCTTAAAAGGCAGTCTCTCTACTCCTCTATAAAGGGCAAGCCTTCTTTCTTTGAACATCATCCTATCATAAGAAATCACAAAGGAATGTCTTTGGCCGGAGACGTCCGAAGAATTGGCCGTCGGAAGAATCTTGGAAGTTCTCGCCGGATAGGGAGAAACACCGGAAGGAAGAGGACTCGATTAGCCATGTGTCTGTTGTTTAACGGGTTGCTTCGTTTCCATCTCTCAAGGACTTATCAGTCAATGTCTGCCCGAGAAACTCTTCACGTTCCTTAACCCGGGTCTAACCCATTCCCGTAAGTTGACGAATTGGGTTTGGAGTCAGTTTCGTTAACCCAAATCCAGTCAGATGGTACTTGAGTTAACTCGTTTATGGAAGTGATAAGGAAAGCTAAAGAATGCGTCTGAGATCTTGTGGAGCAATTGGAGAAAAAGAGTTCCTCTGATTGTGCCTGTAGAATCTTGAAGAGATTGTGCTTAGGACATGTAGAAGTATTGTTGATAATATTTAAAAAAATGTTGCTGATGTGGTTTCGCTGAAAGTTTCAGAGATTTGTGAATCTCTCAAGTCTATGTTGATATATAATGGTGGTAACAAATAAGTTTAATTCATTTCATAAAAAAAATCTAGATGCAATTATACTTTTAAGACGTTAGATTTGTGTCTAGAACATTCCATCTCTCTCGCTGAAATCTTTATCTACTCTTTATCTTTCAAGCTGTTACTTTGTGACAGGTTAAAGTCTAAAGGTCTTAGCTTTAAGATTTTGTTCAGTCTTGAAGGGCTTTCTTTGCGTAGCTGCCATGCAGTTTGAGAACTAGGTTTTTTGGTGACGTTAGTGAAACACTTAGGGGAGGCTAAGGAAATTGGAACTGATGTTCAACTTTGTTGTTATTCCACAGACCAGTCGTTTTGATGCTAGCTTTTTGAAGTCGCTTGGTCGAGTTGGGTATGAGAGGATGCAAGAACTTGACAGATTTAGTGTTGGTTTCTCTGAACAAAAGGTGTGTGAAGTTGAGGAGTCTAGCTAGACATTGCAAGTTGTCAATTGATTCTGGGTGATGGATTGGAGGCTTTTGTTATGAAGTCACAATGCTTGAATAAGATTATAGTCGTAGAGAACAAGAGTACTGAGGCTGCCATGAAATGAGCTTCAGTTCAGTAAGTTAATTGAAGTTGTTGCTCTCGATTCAGATGTTCTAGAAATTTCTGTGAAGTATATAGGTTACTGAGTGAAAATTACATTATCCTTTGGTTTCCAATTTGCTTAGCTCTGCTTTGTTTCAGTTTTACCTTTCAATAATACTACACACTTATAAGATTTGGTCGTTTAAATTATAAACAGCTCCAGCAAAATGCATATTTTGAGACGATGGTTTAAAGTTATATATTCATATAATCATCTCATGTTTTGCTTCTTTCATAACCGAATAAAGCAATTACATAACTGAAAAACTCACCGGTGATTACAGAGAAAAGAACTGCGATGGTAGAAAAGAAAATCGCAAAAAAGTGGAATGGAAGATTCGACCTCATTTGGATATGGACTTTAAATTAAACTAGATCTTAACCCGCCCGACTGGGCGGGTATTTGTTCTTATGATATATATAAACATTTTAAAACTTACAATCTAATGATTCCAATTTTAATAATATAGAAGTATACTATTTAATAATTGTATTGTGTAGCAGGGAGTCCGTGAAATGTTGTGGACCTAAACATTTTAATAAGAGTTTTACAAAGCTATATACCTAAACAATGTAGTCATATTTTTGAGTTAATATTTATATTAGTAATTGGGAGGCTAGTATATCACTATTAATAACTCTTAACAATAGTCAATATAAATTATATAAAAAATTTATATATATTACTGGATTATTCTAAATACATTTAAAACATGAGTATATATATGTATAAATAGTTTTCATAGAAGATGCAATATCAATGATACAAAACCCAAAACCAAATAATAATGGTACTCTGGGTCATAGTAATCTTTTGTTTATAAAAGCAAGCCCATTAAGTTTTTGTTAGGTTTTTTCCGGGGAAAAAAAAGTGTGTTAACAAAGACGATTTGTTTCTATCAAAACAGAGTAAATCTTGAAACAACTTTCTCTTCTCCTTAGAGCACCGACAGACATAGAGATCGACGAAGCTTTCTGACAGGATTATTTCTACCAAGTTTAGTAACACGGGTGTTGTGTATGTTGCATCCAAAGTAGAACCAACCCCAATCTTTGTCAATTGATTCAATCGAGCAGATGATTTTGCAGCTCCCAGACTTTGTTGTCATACAAAAAATAGGTAGTTAAATGACAGTCAAGAATAAAATAATGATGAATATCACAGAAAGCGGTAGTATTACCTCGTATGCAGCCAAAATTTCATTGATGGACATAACTTCAATCTCATTCCAATCTGTTTGTTCCTTCCTAACCATCTTATTATGGTTTTGTTTCCCATAAATAGCAAGAGGAAGCTCATCTCCTAACAATCTGAAAAAGTCATCCAAATATTTTAACAGCAGTATGGTATTACGTTGATTACAAATATGATAGATATGCAGTACTAACTTTTGCTTAAAATCAATTGCCTCCTGCATGGTTGGATTGAGAGTGACAATTGTCATACCAAATCCATTGGTGATTTGTACAGATCCTAATTGGCACAAATCAAAAACCACGTTTTGTAAGATTTAATATATTTTACTAATCAGTATAGAAATGACTTTAATTAGGAGTTTATTACCTCTGTAGATGTTGATTTTAGCAAACCTAATCAAACAAACTAACATTTCATCATTTCCTCCTTCGATATATTCTTCAAATTGTTCAGCATATTTTCCCCATAGGCAACACGCAACATCAAGACCACTGAATATAATCATAAGTTAATAGTTAAAATATAGTCAGTGTTTCACATGACATATATGCTTAAAAAATTAACTGTGCAAACTCACTTGGTATCGCGCATCCGAAACGTAAGTCTCTTTCTGTCCGAGCCTTGAACTTGCACAGTTTGAACTCGTCCAAGATCAAACACTTGACCAATGACATCTATAAAAAAAACGTACACAATATAATAGAAATACCAAATAAAACATTGCTACCAATTTTCACGGAAATAACTATTAACAAAAATTGAAAATCTTAAATCATACCAATTAGGAACATGGTTTTCAGTTTGGGATCATCTAAAATTGAATAACTTTCAAGAGAGAGGAAGGGATTGTCATCACGAAAATCTGATAAATTACTTGTTGATCTGCGAGGATGCACTCAAAAGACTCGCCAAAGTTGTTGTTTGATTTCCATGAGTGAAGCACCTTGACAAGTATTCTCCAATTGTCTTTGAATGGCCTCACTTGGTTGAGGAAAACAAAACTTTGCTTGTTAGACATTTTTTATTTGCTTAGATTTCTGTGTACAAAGAATAAGAGCTGAAGGCTGATTTATATAGATAGGGTAAGGCATGGCTACCAAGTTTGAATTAATTTCAAACGATATACCTAGATTTTGTGGAAACTATCACGCAAAGAATATTCATAAGATTTACATTGTAGGCGAATTTAGGTAAATTAGTTATGATACTTGAGAATATTCTATATATAACATTATCAGCTAAGATACGTAAATTAGTGTTGGTTCTTAGATTTTGCTATTTTTTTAGTAACAAATATTTTTAAATATTAATGTATTTTATTGGATAAGGAATGTGACAATATTATTGAACAAAGTAAGTAAGATTCGCAAGAGATATTTGAATTATTAAGATCGAGATATATGTGGGAGATGCATGAGTAGATTTAGTAAAGTAGTTAACTAATATATTTGGTATCGTTAATTCAAACTTGGTGAGAAATTCAAGTGATATACTGAAACCGAACACAATATGAATCCGGTTTATTTGATTTCGGTCTTCTATTTACGGTTTGATCATCAATAATATACTAAGAAAACTTTAGTGTAATCTATATAATTAATTGTTCGGGTCAATACGTATGTACATGATCAAACAAAACTGTTCAAGCAAGCGCTGTATATTACGGTTGGACCGCCATGATCAAATAATTTAGTGGACTGATATGAAGTTTAAAAATGAATAAGAGTGAACTGATATGAAGCTGTGTTATGAATCTTTTGTTTTTAAGGGAATACGATAAAGGGGAGTGAGAAATCGAAGTTCTATTATTTTAAGGGAATACGATAAAGGGAGTGAGAAATCGAAGTAAAAGATTGATATAGAACAATAAAATGATGGCGTGAAGTTTTTTATTTGTTTAAAAGGAGTAATAATAGTATAGATTAGTATTAAGATGGTATCCATGTATCCAATCAAAAAGTTTTTTTTTTCTTATCCTTGTTTCCAAACATTTGAATTTTGTACTTCAGCTTTAATAGTATAGATTAGACTTTAATTGAAATTAAGCTTATTGCCCCAATACGGACCCGGGTTCAATGCGCGCTGGCCACGGAATGACTTAGGCCCCCTTGAGGGTACAGACGCAGGCTGATTCCGGGCTCAGGGGGATTAGTCGGTTGGCCACGGCCGCCGGATTACCTCCTGATTAATCAGAAAAAAAATTAAGCTTATTTACCGATATGACAGCACCGGGGGCCCAAATTGATTACTAACAAAATTATGAAGCAACACAAACATGCAACAATTGGAAAATCTACGTACAAAAAGAAGAGGTTGGTCATTGTCTAATTTCTCACTGGTATAGATATTTGTCCATATAACATATATATGTTGACAGTCCAATAAAAGAACATCTCAATGAAAATAATTAAAAAGTGCAAAATTTTTATGACTCACTATAGATCAACCAATGAAATGTACAAATTTTCTCTCGGTCGTATCATTTCTAATAAGCATGTTGCAAAAACATATTTGATCAAATAAACATTTACAAACAAATTACTAACTCATGCAAACCCATACAATCTTAATAAAACAAAAACCAATTATTTTACGTATGAGTTCAAACTTAAAACAACCAACAACACGAGCACCATTGAAAACCTGTTAAGTTCTTAAAATATGTAAGCTCACCGCTTCCTTTTTTCAATTCGACCTATTCTCGCAAATTACATTCACCAGTATCGTCTATTATAAATCTTCTTCAGAAACATTTAAAATTACTCATATCACATCTATTCATCCTACAATGCTCTCTTGGAATCAATTTTTCCCATAACATTTTAAAAAGCCACCCATCCCTTATCAAACACATCGCTTCTAACTGCAAAGCTATTATACAACCAAGAAGAGCCAGCCCAATTATCATAATCAAAGGTTCTCGGTGTAACCGCAGTGATTACGGGCGTTTGCGGATGTACGACTGGTACAACGATAAGAAGCTGCAGCAGTGGTTAAATAAGAAATTAACAATATTTACATTTTATATAATTATAAATATATCAAAATCATATTATTTTAATAAATATAAAATTATATTTATAAAATTATACTATTAATTTTTAAATAAAAAATTTGTTTTAAAGAGTTTTTATAATATAAATATTATATTTATTTTAATATTTATATTCCTTCAATTTAAATTTTTAATTGAATATTTTTATTTTTATTTTATATAATTTTTACCATTTCTTTTATAAAAATTTAATTGAATATTTATACCGTTTTGTCTCATTGTTACAAAACGCCAACAACCACTACCAACCACAAAAGCTGCGTTTGTGGGTGGTAACGGAGAAACCAGTCATGCACTAAATAACAAATAACGGATATTCTGTGTGTAGAGCGAAACGACTATTAGTATATAATAAATCAATGAAATTTAATGAGGTCAATGTTAAAAATTATTTCTACAAAAAAATTTTAATTACATTAAATTGGTTTTGAGAGTAAAATAAGTATATATTTATAAATATTGTGAACACAAAATGTAAGGTTATTTAAATAAATATGAATTTCTCTTCAAATACTAAAATAAAAAACTCACCATAACTTTAATGCTCGTATGAAGCCAAAAATATACTCCTACTTGCATAGTCCAACAAAAGATATAATGTACAATAATCAATCTAACAAATAAAAATAACAGAATGAAATTAGATAACTTATAGTAAAACAAATAGATTAAAATATCTACAGAGACCTAACAAAAATATAACACAACTTCATTAATCGTAACAATTATATTAGGAAATTTAGTTAACTCCAGCAAAATTAACTTTAGCTCTTTTACAACAAGCGAACGCAACAGAAAAGAATGATAAATTTTAAAATGAAATTACAAAGTAATATTACATACATAACTAAAATAAAATCATTTAAACTAAAAAATGTTAAAAGAAATTATAATGGAAAAAATTCCCGCGCAAAGCGCAGATTTGCCCTAGTATACAATAAATCAGAGATAGAATAATAAATTTTATAATTTTTTGATCTGGGTTAAAAAGCTTTAAAACGACATGTATGGTGAAATGGAGAGAATTTATCTTTTCCATCATCCTGATTAAGGGTCCAATTGGTAATAGTTGTAGCTTTAAAATTTTTACTATAGAAAACAATCTGTAGACTTTTTGTCGACTCAAGATATGCTTTACGGCATGGGTATCTAGGACCTTATAGGCAAACTCGGTACCATCAAAACCAGTTTCAAAATCAAGCTCCACCTAGTAATCATAAAGAAAAGTTTAACCGTCGTTATTCCTCACTTCGATGTGTCATTGAAAGAACATTTGGAGTCTGGAAAGGGAAATGGAGGATAATGCAAGACAGGACAAGGTACGACACTGGAACAACAAGAAAGCTTGTGGCAGTAACTATGGCGCTACATAACTTTGTACGTAAATCAAGCATACATGATCCTGACTTTGATGTTGATTGGAGGGAAGATAGTGATCAACAACCTGCAATGAATGTTGACGATGAAGCAGTTTTGGAAGAAGGGACTGGTTCGAGGCAATACATGGAAGGTTTACGAGATAATATTGCAATAGATTTATAGAATACTCGTGGGTAGATGTTTCTATTGATTTAACCAAAAGTTATTTTTTTAGATTCATACTTTATGAAAATTTTAGAAATTTTTAAAATTATTCAGTAAGATTATTATTATTATTAATTTTTATTTGTTTTTATTAATATGTTGTTTATTATATGTATATAATACTAATCGACAGCAATTTCAAATGCCAATCAAGCTTTAAGAAATAAAAAATACAGCTAAAATCTCATAGATATAAATTTACAGCAGTATGATCTACAGCTACAGTAAAAAATTTACATCAATCTTTCTATAACAAAAAAATTAAAGCTACAGCCTTTACCAATCGGACCCTTAAATTTTATTGCTGTAGAATTTTATGGAAAGTCCTAAAAAATTACGTTGGATATTTGGCTATGCAGAACACTTATATAGCTGTATATTATTTTAAGAACTCTGATTTCAAAAAAAAAGTTTAAAGCTTGATTGTTATGAATTTGGTGATGTGAAAATAAATAGGACCGTAAAGAACACCTTCAGCAACTATCAATCACACCCAAAGACCAGGATATAATAAAATTTTATCCTGCAATTTTTGGAATATAATTATGTATCATATCACAGCTCACTATTCCCCCAAAATAAAAACAAATCGACTGATGACCACAATTAATAACAATAACCACATGGTAAAATCCTATACTATTTCTTTTTGGAGCTTAATTACTTTTATCTAATCCCTAAACCAAACTTTTATGACAACTTTTACTCTCCAATTTTCGATGGAAATCTTACCCACAAAGCATTGAACTTTTTGTAATTTCATTCAAACAGAACATTAAAGTACTTATATTCCCACGTGGAGAATCAGATTGATCGCCGTCAGCCTCCCTTTCAGCAGAATCCAAAGGACACAAGTCAACCTTCATCACTAAGTTATAAAACACACGTGTCACACGATAACCCTAAAGGTACACCGATTAATCAGTGAGTCTTACCTCACCTGAGCGCTGCTCCCCATCCAACACCGTGTAAAGAAAGCGGTGTCGAAAAACCAGTTACAAGCCAGCCGAAAAGGACCGACCGCCACTAACACATCAAGCCAATAATAATATGCCACGTCTCACACTTTAATGGTTTTTATTTAGTTACTTACGCGTAAACTGAAGAATATAAAGCTCATCCAAGGAGCTATTTTTCTTCCTTAATTTTTTTTCCCATTTCCTTCTCTTAATTTAAAATCTCAGATTCTCTTAGTAGATTCACACAATCTTTTATTTTTTCTTTTTTTTTACTGTTTAATCAATCTTGGATTTTACGAATTATGGCGTTGCCAAACGGAGAATTTGAGATTAGTTTCAGTCACTGTAAGCTTCACTACGGCAGTGAAGAAGAAGTGGTAAGGTTAGGGTTTGTGAGGTTCACTCGAGGTTTGAGGAGCAAAAGGATTCTGTTTTCGAAATCAAATCAAGGAACCGTTTCGAATTCCGATCAACTTGATTCGCCGCCGGTGCAGATTCCGTTGAAGAGATCTAAGACAGAACCAAATAGTTCTGTTCTTGAGTCTCTGCATCAAGATATTTTGGTAAGTTTTATTTCAAAAATCTCATTTCTCTGTAAAATTTTGGTTTTTGATTCTGACATTAAAATTAATTTCTCAGATTCGGGTCCTTTGTCATGTTGATCACGACGACCTAGCGAGACTCAAACGTGTCTCGAAAACAATTAGAAATGCTGTAAGTTTTCTTTCATTTTCTTCCAAATTTTGAAACTATAACCTTTCAAATTAAGCAACAATTAATGGTTTCGTTTTTTCATTTTGATGAATTTATTTAGGTATTAGAAGCAAAGAAGTCACATTTTGATTATAGCACACCAAGAAAGACTTTGCCTTTTCGAGACCCAACATCGATCCTCGAGCAAGATTCGACTTTGAGTGATCAAGATGATGCAACTGAACCTCCTAATGCACCAGTTCAAAGGAGGAAGGTTAACCGTGGATCAGATTTGTCCAGGATTTCTATGGTTTTGTTTAAGTGAAGAAGAAAGATAACAAGAAAGAAAAAGGATTAGCCGCTAATTTGTGCAGACATGTGAAGACAAGCACTAGAACAAGACGAGATTGTGTTTTGCTTTTGCTTCAATTTTTTATCATTGAAGCTCATTTTAAAAGGTTTATTATATTTACTGATCATGTGAATATAACAATTATTTGCGGACTTTGTAAGGTTTAAAAATATTATTTTGTGAATAGTTCTTTCGGTTGTGATCAGAGTATCCTAAGTATTTGCTTTGTCCTTTTCAGTATAATTATTAAGATTCTGTTTAATTCTGCTATTTCTTGACTTTATCATATTTTTATTATACGTTTTCCTGTTTAAAGAATGGCCTTAGAAAAAAATATTTCAGAAAAAAAAGTTTACAGTCTTCTATATTTTTATTCATTAATAATGATAAATGTTAAATTTGAATATGTATAAAAATTTGAAAACATCAATTAATTTAAAACAGAGAGTTAGAGGTAGATTAAATTATTATGCAGACTTTATATTATGCATATTCACTCCACCACCCAAAATGGATTGTTTTTAAATTTAATTCATTGCTCTTCCATTTGGATGTAGAAACTAGAAAGAGAAAAGAGGAAACTTCTATTAAGCATAAAAGTACATGCACGAAAGTTCTGACGCTTTTATATTCACAAACCACACAGACAGCTACTTTTACTATCTGGAAGATGTAAATTATTGATCCATGATCTGTCTTCCTCTAGACGAAAGGTTGTATTCGAAATATTTTCAGTTTGGTAGAACCATCCATTCTTCTTTTTCCAGGTTAAACAAATGCCACATTGCTACTAAAAGGGGTTTTGACCTAACCTAGGTGGCTCCAGCCTGAACCATACAATCTTGCACATACAACGCGTAGTGTTCAGGAGGTCACCTAATGATAGTGGTCGGTGGAAAATGGTTTTGTGGTTAACACTTTTTGGAAGATATATAAATGGGAAAATAGGATTATAACACGATGCTTTGTGGCATATTTTATTTTGCACATTCCAAATACTATATAGTTGGTCATCCGCATTTTTCTGAATTTTCAAAATAATAAAAATCCATAAAAATATTAAGTATTGGTGATTAATGATCCTGGTTAATCATTGTGATTTTAGACACATATATGAAACAATTTAGGTCGTACTTAAAACTAAGTGGGACTAACTAAAAAGCAGATAAAGGAAGACTTGAGAGTTGAGATTAAGATACACCGGATGATGAATGGGTCAATCTTCAACACACAATGTCTTGGTGACCCAATCTACACACAATATCCGATCTGATCGTCTTAATTGTTCTTTAATTTAGATTTCATAATAACTGATGACCTACCAGTCTCGTTATCTTCCACTAAATCCACTGAGTGAAAGCTGAGGATTTGACCAAGTGACACTTTTATGATTTATTTTTCCTAGTTATTGTTACAACCAAAGTATATCACTGAAACGACACCCTGCACAAAGTAGATAAAATACCAGCTAGTTGACAAATACCAAATAAAGAAGCTTTTTTAGCAAACCAAAATTTGTAATTCACCCTTTATTACAAATTATACTAAAATTTCGGATGGCCAAAGAGGAGGAAGATATCAAAAAAACTGTGGGGAAATTGTCAACAGAGATTACCCTGCACCAGGGCTAGGATAAATACACATTACCCAGCTTAAACTCGTTATCCGTCGTATTTTCTCCGTAAAATATTTTATAATATTTATATTTTTATTTCAGCTAGTTTAATACTTAAATAATATATCTAACATATGGGATCAAATAAATCTTTTTTCACCAAACTTTACAGTAGCAAAGAAGCCAAGCAAAAACTTTTGTTATAAACTTATAAATAAAGACAATCACCTAATTTTAATATTAGAAACAAACTTTCTATTTTAAAGGTCCAAACACAAAAGTTTTACCTTAGATAAGTATCTTGGATAAAGTACAAGTATGTGGATTACTTGCAAGTATCTTGGATATAGATGAGTATTTGTGGTATTAGCAAGTACAAGGCAAATTTTTAATACTCGGACGGAACAAGTCGGATTACAAGTATAGTAAAAATTTCCGATATTTGCTCCATGCCTAACCCTCCATGCCTAGCCCTAATGGTACCCATTTGGAAAGTGTGAAATATCAAACTAAGTCCCACATTGGAGAATTAGATAAAGAGTGTCTAATATATAAAGAGAAGTCCAACTCTAATTAGTACGAGGTCTTTTGGGAAAGAAACCAAAAGTAAATCCATGCGGGCCAGCCTATTGGGCCCAAAGTGGACAATATCGTACTAATCGGATAATAAAGAGTTGGACATGGGATTTCGTAATCCCAACAATTGGTATCAAAGCACTATTGAAATCGAGAGAAAGAAACATCTATCAACCGAGAACAGAGTTTCTTTTGCAGAGAAAGAAACATGGGAGATTTGGTCGCAGTAACTAAGACGAAGGACAGGGTGTAGGACAGGGTGTCTTCGTCGATACAATGTCCCATGCTTACTACTGTTAACTACACAGTATGGAGCATGAGGATGAAGGTGGCACTTCAAGTCCATAAAGTATGGGAGGCAATAGATCCAGGAGTAGCGGACGTTGATAAGAATTGTATGGCTCGAGCACTCCTCTTTCAGTCGATACCGGAAGCCCTTATATTGGTTGTCGGTCACCTTGACACCACTAAAGAAGTGTGGGAAGCAATTAAGACTAGGCATGTGGGAGCTGATAGAGTCCGTGAAGCTAGATTGCAGACATTGGCGGATGAGTTTGGTAGATTGAGGATGAGGGAGACAGAGACCATTGACGAGTTCTCAGGGAAACTCGCAGAATTATCTTCCAAGTCAGCATCACTCGGAGAAATTATCGATGAACCTAAGCTCGTAAAGAAGTTCTTGAGCAGTCTTCCAAAGAAAAAATATATTACTATCGTTGCTGCACTTGAACAAGTTCTAGACTTAAATACTACAAGCTTCGAGGACATCGTCGGACGACTAAAAGCCTACGAGGAGAGAACTCAAGATGACAACCAACAGGAAGATCAGGGGAAGCTTTTGTATGCAAATATGGAATCTCAAAATCAGAATCATTCGGAGAACTCCGGTAGAGGCAGAGGAGGACGTTTCAGAGGAAGAGGCCGCGGGTACAATAATCAGCATGATTGGAGACAGGATAGAGACGCATCGAAGATAATATGTTTCCGGTGTGATAAGACCGGACACTACGTATACAACTGTCCTGATCGACTGCTTAAACTCCAAGAGACACAAGAGAATGATGCCGAAAGTACACAAGAAGCTGAAGAGCTAATGATGCAAGAAGTGGTATATCTTAACGAGAAAAAGGTGATGCCGAGTAGATTCGAATCACACTCTGACAAGGACGACATATGGTACTTGGACAATGGAGCAAGTAACCACATGACGGGTAATCGTGGTTACTTCTTGAGTCTTGATGAAAAGGTTACCGGGAAAGTGAGGTTTGGAGACGATTCAAGGATAGATATAAGAAGAAAAAGGTCAATAGTGTTTATAAGCAAGAACGACAAGAAGAAAGTACTAGCTGACGTTTACTATATCCCTGATTTGAGGAGTAATATCATCAGCCTAGGACAAGCGATAGAGTCTGGATGCGATATCAGGATGAAGGATGATTACCTGACGCTATATGATCGGGGTGGTAACCTACTAGTGAAGTCAGTACGATCAAAGAACAGGCTCTATAAGGTGGCTATGGACGTCGATGACAACAGATGTCTCCAACTCAAGAGAACGGGAAAAGCAACTATATGGCACGCGAGACTCGGACATGTCGGGACAGATACTATGGAGGCCATGATAACTAAAAACATCGTCACAGGTATACCACGTATGTCTATTGAGAAGGAAACTTGTGCTTCCTGCCTATTAGGAAAACAAACTCGAAGTATATTCCCTAAGACAACGATGTACCGTGCATCAACCATCCTCGAGCTAGTTCATGGAGATCTTTGCGGCCCCATATCGCCTCCTACAGCAGGAAAAAACAGATATGTGTTTGTTCTCATAGATGATCATTCCAGATATATGTGGTCAATTCTGCTAAAGGAGAAAAGTGAGGCATTTGATAAATTCAAGAGATTCAAGAGTCTTGTTGAGAAGGAGACTGGAGCAGTAATCAAAACACTTCGAACCGATCGAGGTGGTGAGTTCACCTCTCAGGAGTTTCAATCATTCTGCGAAGAACAGGGGATACAACGACATCTGACTGCTCCATACTCGCCACAGCAAAACAGCGTTGTTGAGAGACGTAATAGGACGCTAATGGAGATAAATAGAAGTATAATGAAGCATATGAAGGTGCCGAATTATATGTTGGGAGAGGCAGTTAGGCACTCAACGTACCTAATTAATAGAGTGGCGACAAGAACGTTGAAAACGCAAACCCCATACGAGAGTTTCAAGAAAAGAAAGCCAAACATACAACACCTACGCGTTTTTGGATGCACTTGTTATGAAAAACCAGAGGCACATCATTTGAGAAAGCTTGATGATCGAGCTCGGGTTTTGGTGCATCTTGCAGTGGAGCCAGGAACAAAAGCTTACCGTTTATATGATCCAACAGCTCGCAAGGTGGTCGTTAGTAGGGATGTAGTCTTTGACGAAAGTAAAGGCTGGAATTGGAGGAATAACGGAGGAGAGATGAACAATGAGCAGAGTATGGTCATATTTCCTGGTTTCGGTACCGTAGAAGAAAGCATCTCGAATATACCTGAGGATGAGGCGATTGAAGAAAGCGTTGAGGAAGGCACTCACGTTAAAGAAGAAGCACACAGCGACGAAGAAGAGGAATCAGAAACAGAGGAGCAAGCGGTATTGCGAAGATCGTCTAGAGAAACAAGTCGACCTCGATACCTTGATGACTACGTATTGGTTATGGAGGAACTTGAAACAGAGCGTATACTTCTTCTAGTTAATGAGGAGCCGTGGGACTGGAACGAAGCAAAGGTTGAGAGAGTATGGAGAGAAGCTTGTGAAGATGAAATAGAGTATATCAAGAAAAATAAAACATGGACTCTCGTTGACCTTCCAGACGGTTGCAAAGCAATAGGATTGAAGTGGGTCTTTAAGATCAAACGTAATGCAGATGGAACCATAAGTAAGTACGAGGCTCGTTTAGTGGCGAAAGGCTATGTGCAACGTCACGGCATAGATTTTGAAGAGGTCTTTGCCCCTGTGGCAAGAATAGAAACCGTGCGGGTCTTGATAGCACTAGCAGCGTTGAAAGGCTGGGAGATTCACCATCTCGATGTTAAGACCGCGTTTCTTCATGGAGATTTGATGGAAGAGGTATATGTATCACAACCTGAAGGATTCAAAGTCAAAGGATATGAGAACAAGGTGTACAGGTTACATAAGGCTCTCTATGGCCTACGGCAAGCACCAAGGGCATGGAATATCAAGCTTAAGACGATCCGAAGAGAGCTGGGCTTCACCAAATGCGCCAAGGAACCATCCCTCTTCAGAAAAGGCACGAAAGAGCAGCTTCTGTTAGTTGCAGTATACGTGGACGATCTGCTCGTTACAGGAACTAACCTCGACGATATACAGAAGTTCAAGAAAGAGATGGCAACTCAATTCGAGATGAGTGATCTGGGAAAGCTCACCTACTACCTTGGAATCGAGGTAACGCAGTCTAGTGATGGTATAACATTAAAACAAGAAAGGTATGCAACTAAAATTCTAGAAGAAGCAAATATGGGAGATTGCAATGCGGTTCACTGTCCAATGGACTCCGGTCTGAAGTTGACAAAGGCGATAAAAGAAGAGAAAGTCAATGAGAAGGAATTCAGGAGAAACATCGGTTGTGTACGCTATCTCATTCACACTAGACCTGACCTTGCTCAATCGGTTGGAGTATTGAGTCGATATATGCATGATCCAAGGTCGTCACATGCAGCTGCGTTGAAACAGGTCTTACGGTATCTTCGTGGTTCATGTTCACTTGGCCTGCATTATAAAAGGGATGGCGTGAAAGGGGCTCATTGGCTATAGTGATAGTAGCTACAACGTAGATCCTGATGATGGGAGAAGTACAACCGGGCATATCTTTTACCTAAATGAATGTCCAATTACTTGGTGCTCTCAAAAGCAAGAGATTGTTGCTTTATCTTCCTGCGAGGCAGAGTTTATGGCAGCTACTGAGACGGCAAAACAGGCGCTATGGCTTTAAGAGCTACTTGAGGAAGTCACGGATGAAGTAGGCGGGAAGGCTGTCATTCGTATTGACAACAAGTCTGAAATCGCACCCTCCAAGAACCCTGTTTTCCATGGTAGGAGTAAGCACATTCACACAAGGTTCCATTTTATAAGGGAATGCGTTGAAGATGGCTTAGTGGACGTGGAGTATGTAGCAGGAAGAGTTCAGAAGGCCGATATTCTAACTAAACCACTTGGGAGAATCAAGTTTAAAGAGATGAGGGATCTCATTGGAGTTCAAGAAATGAAGAATAGTGACTTCAAGCTTAAAGGGGGGAATGTTGACTTAAGCTAGAAGATAACTTAGGCTATAAGATATCCTAATAAGGTTAGGATTAGAGAGATTGATAGTTATTCCTAAGATATGTTTCCTAATGAGTTTAGGAACTTATATGTAGTATATAAGGAGATGCTAACCTTGTGGCATAACTTAAGAGATTTGAGAGAGAGCTTTAGTTTTGTGTTAAGTTTCTAAAGCATAATAAAGTGAGTCTTTATACTTGGTTGTTTGGTGTGTTCGATCTCAATATGTATCTTTTTTGTTGTTGTAGTGTATGTATCAGACCATCAGTATGAGATTCAGCCTTCTTCTACTGATAATTTCCAATGCTGGGCTCTGAATTTATGCTTGAGACAAATTCATTAGTACCGGCACTGACTCAGGCTCTTAGTTTCCTTTTTTGGTTTTGTAAGCAAAAGCAATGATATTTTATAGCTCAGAAGCAGATGAAAGTATATACTGGCTGCCCAATCATATGGATGTTAAATTTCTAAGGATTTTTATTGGTTTCGATATCTGCTTGTAAAAGGTTGAAGATCCTCTGGAAATCCATAAAACTGTAATTGATTCCTTTGAGAAGGCCAGACTACTGGAATGAGCGATCAAGACCAGTGGCGGACGTACGTTACAACCAACGGGGTCACAACCCCCTACTAAATTTTAATTTTCTTTAAGCAATTGTATTAAAGCTAGCTCAATTCCTATAAAAGTGCCCCCGACTAATTTAAAACTTATCTTGATTCCCCCGACTAATGCCTCTCCTAACAGAGGTCACCCACCGCGATTTTCCTACTTGACACAATAAACCATTAAAGATTTAAACGATTTGATTTAACATAATTAAACAATATTACTCGAATGAGTTTCCGAATAATAGTAAAAAATTTGTTGTTTAAGCCCAATCAAAAAAGATAGGCTTTAGGTTTACTACGAATCATTTGGTTTTACTTAAACAAAAGAGCATGCTATTTTATAGTAATCATTCTTGTTGATGAGTTTCACAAAGTTTCGATGTAGACGTTTGCACTTCGTAAATATAAATATTCCAAATATATTTAAAAATTAAACCAACTATTTTTATTTTTATTAATTTTCGATAAAGTATATTTTATTAAAATTAAACATCTATTATTAAAAATACTATAAATCATAAAAATATATAAGATATCATATCTTGTTCTAGTAATGAGTATTAGAATATTTTTTCTCAGATGATCAATTAATGTATTTTTAATGAACAACTAGATTTTGACCCGCGCTTTCCAAGCACGGGTTATTTAGATTATAAATAAATTTTGTTGTGAATTAATATTTTGAAATTTTTGTAGATTATTATGTTACAAATTTGTATTATATCAAAGCAGAGAATTTGTTAAAAAAATTATAAAATTTATGGATTAAATGAATTGAGATTTTGTATGTACATAAATTTTTTATGTAACTCTCTTTTAGGTCTGAGCATTATATCTGGATCCAAAAACCGACTCGAAAATACAGGTTTGATTTGGATCCAAAGAAAAGTACATGTTGGGTATTTTTTGGATCCGCGGTCTTGGTTTAGGTCCAATTCCTACTCGAGATCTGATTAGATATCCTAAGTACCTGAAATGTTATGTATATTAGGTATATTTGAGTATTTCAAATATGTTTTTGTTATTAAGTTAGTTTTAAAAAGTTTCAGGTTTGAGTTTTCGGTTATAAAATCGGGTTTCAGGTAAATTTCAAATATTTTTGGCTATTTAGATACAACTTTGGGTATTTTTTGTTTCCTCGGATCAGATTTCAAATAAAAATTTGGATCTTTTTGGGTATTTGAATATTTTCAGGTATTTGTTTGGATTTTTTTGACATTTTTTAGTTTTGGGTATTTTCTCGGGAATCAGGTATTTCAGTCTTTTTGGGGTCCTAAATAATGGAACCGATCCGGAACCGCTATATATCCAAAAATTATAGGTATTTTTATAAGTATTTGAATTATGGACCCGAATCAACCCGAAATCTGAAAAGAACTGACACACACTCAAACCAAAAAATTTCAGATATTTAGTTGAGTTCAAATATTTAGGATTCAAAGGACTCAAACCTAAAGAAAACTGACCCTTATCCGGTCTGAAGAACCCATATGCACATGCCTACTCTAACTTATATTTTGTGTGTATTTTGTAGGAGTTATGTTTTTCAATTCGTGAGACTTAAATTTATTTGGAAGATTTTTAGTTAATTAAATAGTATATATTTGCAGTTTTAATAGTTTTAAGCTTATCTTAAATAACATTTTCTCTTATATATATTTTTATAAAATTTAATTTTGTTTTTAAAAATGATTTGCTAAAGTGTTTTTATCAGATTTTATTTTGTAAACATTTGAAATTATATAATGTAAGATGATATGGTATAATATGTTGTATGATATATGCTCTATTTTTAATAATTGATTTCTAAATATTATAGGTCCATTATTAAACACAAGATTTAGTGTATAAAGTTATTGTATAACAACGATAACGTTGGATGATAAGAACAATTTAGAGAAGTTATCATATAAAATGAGAAGTAATAATAGAATTCATTTAAAATATTTAAATTATTGTATGGTTAGAGTAGTTATTGGAAGGATAAAAATAAAAAGTTATATAGATGCAATGATTTTTTAATTGTAAATTTTCAGAATAATTTTCTTTTAATAGTATAGATTTTCGTATCTATAATATACTCTAACAGTATATTTAGAATACATTGTTAAACTAAAGTACACAAAATAGGTTCCTTTAAAATCAAATCAAAATTATTAAAATTATTAATCAAGGAGAAACTATGATGTAGATATATATTTTTAAAAGTTCAACATGAAACATGTAAAAGACATAGTTTTATCAATATAAAGGATGGAATGAACTGTTGCAGAGTTGGACATGGCACCACCGTATCAAGGAACAATATAGTTTTGTAATGGGTTTCATTGGTCACGTTTTGGTTTATGGGATTTATGCGATCCGTTTTGATGAGATTATAATTTAATATAATGGAGTTATATATAAATCTTTAGTCTACTATACTATGTCGAGAAATAAATAAGAACATTAATTATTGTATAGTTAGAGAAATATAAGGCAATTGATTTTCATATAGTTAGAGAAATATATGGTAAGACCAAAAATGATAATAAATTAATGAAATGGTGTAACAACACTGTTCAAGTAGATTTTTTCAGAATGATTCTCTTTTCACTACAAGAAAACATCTTTATTCTGAGGAACATACCGAGGGAAAATGAGTTCCTCGGAATTTTCTGACCAAAAACCGAGGAAATACCGAGGAAACCAAGAAATGTGGTTTCCTCGGAATTTCCTCGGAATTTTCCGAGGAAATTCCGAGGAAGAAACATTTCCTCGGTATATTCCGAGGAAATTCCGAGGAAGGTAGTGGTTTTCAGTATTTTCTCGGAATTCCATCGAATATTCGAGGAAATTCGAGGAAGGGATTTTAAACCAAAACAACGTTTTGCGGATTGAATAACACGTATATAACCTTCATTAAGTATCTTAACCAGATTATAAAGTCAAACTTTGGTGTTTTACACGATAACAAACACTTTTACGATTGCATGAACGAAAACCACACATCATAAGAGAAACACTTATACATTTTAATAAACGTTAAAGGGAATACTTACCATTATTTTTGAAATTTTGTTATTTCATGGTTTATGATCATCTATACAAAGAATCCTCAATGGTATGCATTACATTTGTATAATAAATGAAATACGGCAAAAAAAAATTGATGTTTTGAAACCCCAAACCATAATTCCTCGAATTTCCTCAGAATATTCGAGGAAATTCGAGGAAGGTACTGGTTTTGTTTAAAACCCGGTTCCTCGAATTTCCTCGAATTTCCTCAGAATATTCGAGGAAATTCGAGGAAGGTAGTGGTTTTCAGTATTTTCTCGAATTTCCTCAGAATATTCGAGGAAATTCGAGGAACTAGGGATTTTAAACCAAAACAACGTTTTCGCGGATTGAATAACACGTATATAACCTTCATTAAGTGTCTTAACCAGATTATAAAGTCAAACTTTGGTGTTTTACACGATAACAAACACTTTTACGATTGCATGAGCGAAAACCACACATCATAAGAGAAACACTTATACATTTTAATAAGCGTTAAAGGAAATACTTACCATTATTTTTGAAATTTTGTTATTTCATGGTTTATGATCATCTATACAAAGAATCCTCAATGGTATGCATTACATTTGCATAATAAATGAAATACGGCAAAAAATTGATGTTTTGAAACCCCAAACCATAATTCCTCGAATTTCCTCAGAATATTCGAGGAAATTCGAGGAAGGTACTGGTTTTGTTTAAAACCCTGGTTCCTCGAATTTCCTCAGAATATTCGAGGAAATTCGAGGAAGGTAGTGGTTTTCAGTATTTCCTCGAATTTCCTCAGAATATTCGAGGAAATTCGAGGAACTAGGGATTTTAAACCGAAAACAACGCTTTGGATTGAATAACACGTATATAACCTTCATTAAGTATCTTAACCAGATTATAAAGTCAAACTTTGGTGTTTTACACGATAACAAACACTTTTACGATTGCATGAGCGAAAACCACACATCATAAGAGAAACACTTATACATTTTAATAAGCGTTAAAGGGAATACTTACCATTATTTTTGAAATTTTGTTATTTCATGGTTTATGATCATCTATACAAAGAATCCTCAATGGTATGCATTACATTTGTATAATAAATGAAATACGGCAAAAAATTGATGTTTTGAAACCCCAAACCATAATTCCTCGAATTTCCTCAGAATATTCGAGGAAATTCGAGGAAGGTACTGGTTTTGTTTAAAACCCTGGTTCCTCGAATTTCCTCAGAATATTCGAGGAAATTCGAGGAAGGTAGTGGTTTTCAGTATTTCCTCGAATTTCCTCAGAATATTCGAGGAAATTCGAGGAACTAGGGATTTTAAACCGAAAACAACGTTTTATGGATTGAATAACACGTATATAACCTTCATTAAGTGTCTTAACCAGATTATAAAGTCAAACTTTGGTGTTTTACACGATAACAAACACTTTTACGATTGCATGAGCGAAAACCACACATCATAAGAGAAACACTTATACATTTTAATAAGCGTTAAAGGAAATACTTACCATTATTTTTGAAATTTTGTTATTTCATGGTTTATGATCATCTATACAAAGAATCCTCAATGGTATGCATTACATTTGCATAATAAATGAAATCTGGCAAAAAATTGATGTTTTGAAACCCCAAACCATAATTCCTCGAATTTCCTCAGAATATTCGAGGAAATTCGAGGAAGGTACTGGTTTTGTTTAAAACCCTGGTTCCTCGAATTTCCTCGAATATTCGAGGAAATTCGAGGAAGGTAGTGGTTTTCAGTATTTCCTCAGAATTTCCTCAGAATATTCCGAGGAAATTCCAAGGAACTAGGGATTTTAAACCGAAAACAACGTTTTGCGGATTGAATAACACGTATATAACCTTCATTAAGTGTCTTAACCAGATTATAAAGTCAAACTTTGGTGTTTTACACGATAACAAACACTTTTACGATTGCATGAGCGAAAACCACACATCATAAGAGAAACACTTATACATTTTAATAAGCGTTAAAGGGAATACTTACCATTATTTTTGAAATTTTGTTATTTCATGGTTTATGATCATCTATACAAAGAATCCTCAATGGTATGCATTACATTTGTATAATAAATGAAATCTGCAAAAAATTGATGTTTTGAAACCCCAAACCATAATTCCTCGAATTTCCTCGAATATTCGAGGAAATTCGAGGAAGGTACTGGTTTTGTTTAAAACCCTGGTTCCTCGAATTTCCTCAGAATATTCGAGGAAATTCGAGGAAGGTAGTGGTTTTCAGTATTTCCTCGAATTTCCTCGAATTTCCTCGAATATTCGAGGAAATTCGAGGAACTAGGGATTTTAAACCGAAAACAACGTTTTCGCGGATTGAATAACACGATATAAACTTCATTAAGTGTCTTAACCAGATTATAAAGTCAAACTTTGGTGTTTTACACGATAACAAACACTTTTACGATTGCATGAGCGAAAACCACACATCATAAGAGAAACACTTATACATTTTAATAAGCGTTAAAGGGAATACTTACCATTATTTTTGAAATTTTGTTATTTCATGGTTTATGATCATCTATACAAAGAATCCTCAATGGTATGCATTACATTTGTATAATAAATGAAATACGGCAAAAAATTGATGTTTTGAAACCCCAAACCATAATTCCTCGAATTTCCTCGAATATTCGAGGAAATTCGAGGAAGGTACTGGTTTTGTTTAAAACCCTGGTTCCTCGAATTTCCTCGAGGAAATTCGAGGAAGGTAGTGGTTTTCAGTATTTCCTCGAATTTCCTCAGAATATTCGAGGAAATTCGAGGAACTAGGGATTTTAAACCGAAAACAACGTTTTGGATTGAATAACACGATATAAACTTCATTAAGTGTCTTAACCAGATTATAAAGTCAAACTTTGGTGTTTTACACGATAACAAACACTTTTACGATTGCATGAGCGAAAACCACACATCATAAGAGAAACACTTATACATTTTAATAAGCGTTAAAGGGAATACTTACCATTATTTTTGAAATTTTGTTATTTCATGGTTTATGATCATCTATACAAAGAATCCTCAATGGTATGCATTACATTTGTATAATAAATGAAATACGGCAAAAAATTGATGTTTTGAAACCCCAAACCATAATTCCTCGAATTTCCTCGAATATTCTGAGGAAATTCGAGGAAGGTACTGGTTTTGTTTAAAACCCTGGTTCTCGAATTTCCTCGAATATTCGAGGAAATTCGAGGAAGGTAGTGGTTTTCAGTATTTCCTCGAATTTCCTCGAATATTCTGAGGAAATTCGAGGAAGGTAGTGGTTTTCAGTATTTCCTCGAATATTTTCATTTACCCGCAATCCAAACCGCCAAATATTTCGCGAAAATTAAATTAATGGTTTCCGAGGAAATTCGAGGAAGGTAGTGGTTTTCAGTATTTCCTCGAATATTCGAGGAAATTCGAGGAAGGTAGTGGTTTTCAGTATTTCCTCGAATATTCGAGGAAATTCGAGGAAGGTAGTGGTTTTCAGTATTTCCTCGAATATTCGAGGAAATTCGAGGAAGGTAGTGGTTTTCAGTATTTCCTCGAATTTCCTCGAATTTCCTCGAATTTCCTCGAATTTCCTCGAATTTCCTCGAATTTCCTCGAATTTCCTCGAATTTCCTCGAATTTCCTCAGAAAATTCGAGGAAGGTAGTGGTTTTCAGTATTTCCTCGAATTTCCTCAGAAAATTCGAGGAAGATACTTTCCTCGAATATTCGAGGAAATTCGAGGAAATTCGAGGAAATTCGAGGAAGGTAGTGGTTTTCAGTATTTCCTCGAATTTCCTCGAATATTCGAGGAAATTCGAGGAAGGTAGTGGTTTTCAGTATTTCCTCGAATATTCGAGGAAATTCGAGGAAGGTACTGGTTTTGTTTAAAACCCTGGTTCCTCGAATTTCCTCGAATATTCGAGGAAATTCGAGGAAGGTACTGGTTTTGTTTAAAACCCTGGTTCCTCGAATTTCCTCGAATTTCCTCAGAATATTCGAGGAAATTCGAGGAAGGTACTGGTTTTGTTTAAAACCCTGGTTCCTCGAATTTCCTCAGAAAATTCGAGGAAGATACTTTCCTCGAATATTCGAGGAAATTCGAGGAAGGTACTGGTTTTGTTTAAAACCCTGGTTCCTCGAATTTCCTCGAATATTCGAGGAAATTCGAGGAAGATACTTTCCTCGAATATTCGAGGAAATTCGAGGAAGGTACTGGTTTTGTTTAAAACCCTGGTTCCTCGAATTTCCTCGAATATTCGAGGAAATTCGAGGAAGGTACTGGTTTTGTTTAAAACCCTGGTTCCTCGAATTTCCTCGAATATTCGAGGAAATTCGAGGAAGGTACTGGTTTTGTTTAAAACCCTGGTTCCTCGAATTTCCTCGAATATTTTCATTTACCCGCAATCCAAACCGCCAAATATTTCGAAAATTAAATTAATGGTTTCGAGGAAATTCGAGGAAGGTACTGGTTTTGTTTAAAACCCTGGTTCCTCGAATTTCCTCAGAATATTCGAGGAAATTCGAGGAAGGTAGTGGTTTTCAGTATTTCCTCGAATTTCCTCGAATATTCGAGGAAATTCGAGGAACTAGGGATTTTAAACCAAAACAACGTTTTGGATTGAATAACACGATATAAACTTCATTAAGTGTCTTAACCAGATTATAAAGTCAAACTTTGGTGTTTTACACGATAACAAACACTTTTACGATTGCATGAACGAAAACCACACATCATAAGAGAAACACTTATACATTTTAATAAACGTTAAAGGGAATACTTACCATTATTTTTGAAATTTTGTTATTTCATGGTTTATGATCATCTATACAAAGAATCCTCAATGGTATGCATTACATTTGTATAATAAATGAAATACGGCAAAAAATTGATGTTTTGAAACCCCAAACCATAATTCCTCGAATTTCCTCGAATATTCGAGGAAATTCGAGGAAGGTACTGGTTTTGTTTAAAACCCTGGTTCCTCGAATTTCCTCAGAATATTCGAAAATTCGAGGAAGGTAGTGGTTTTCAGTATTTCCTCGAATTTCCTCGAATATTCGAGGAAATTCGAGGAAGATACTTTCCTCGAATATTTTCATTTACCCGCAATCCAAACCGCCAAATATTTCGCGAAAATTAAATTAATGGTTTCGAGGAAATTCGAGGAACCTATTAAATATCTTAGAGAAATTCGAGGACATCGCCCGTCCGGAATTTTTATTTTATAATTAGGTCGAGCAGACCTTTCTTCCCCATTTCTCTTCCTCTTCCTCATGAACTCCGCCTCTCCCTCTCCTCCTTCGACGATTTCCGCGATTCAAGTGGATTTCTCCTCAATTCCACTCCCAAATCATGTAAGGACACTATCCCTCTCTTTTAGATTCAAAATCGAGTTTGATTATGGTGTTAGGTGATTTTTATAGATTTTGTTAGGTTGAATGGTGTGATTGTGTAGTGATAGTTTGATTATGGTTTTTGTGAGGATTGTGATTATTTGTTGTTATTGAGAGTTTGATTATGGTATGGAATTTTTTTAAGTTTTATTAATTTTGTGGTTATAAAAATCTAATTGATAATTATGTATATATAATATGAAAACGTTTTTGTATATCAAAACTATTTTTAATTATTAAAACTATTTTCTATATATTAAAACTATTTTTGTAATTATTAAAACTATTTTTATATATTTAAACTATTTTTGTAATTATTAAAACTATTTTTACATATTAAAACTATTTTTTAATTATTAAAACTATTTTCTATATATTAAAACTATTTTTGTAATTATTAAACTAATTTTTATATATTAAAACTATTTTTGTAATTATTAAAACTATTTTTACATATTAAAACTATTCTTTTAATTATTAAAACTATTTTCTATATTAAAACTATTTTTATAATTATTAAAACTATTTTTATATATTAAAACTATTTTTGCAATTATTAAAACTATTTTTATATATTAAAACTATTTTTGTAATTATTAAAACTATTTTTATATATTAAAACTATTTTTGTAATTATTAAATTATTTTTTATATATTAAAACTATTTTTGTAATTAATTTTTCGGTTATGAAAACGTTTTTGTATATAAAATATATTTTTATATTATAAAATCATTTATATATTTATTAAATATTTTTATATTTTCAAATTTAAATTTCAAAATTTAATTTATTTTTAAATTTTTTGGAAATTCGAGGAAGATCTCCCTCGAATTTTCGAGGGCATGCTTCCTCGAATTTTCGAGGGCATGCTTCCTCGAATTTTCGAGGGCATGCTTCCTCGAATTTTCGAGGGCATGCTTCCTCGAATTTTCGAAGGCATGCTTCCTCGGAATTTTCCGACGAACCATAGTCCTCACAGTTTCCTCGGAATTATGTTTCCTCGGAATTCCGTCAGAAAATTCCGAGGAAATTCCGAGGAAAAATGAAATTCGAGGAATTTTTCCGAGACATATTTCCTCGGTATGTCGTCGAATACGGTTATTCGACGACATACCGACGATTTTGTCCCTCAGTATTAGCCTGTTTTCTTGTAGTGTTTAATATAGACTAGAGTTTGACCCGCCCTTTCAAAGGGCGGGCAAGATTTTATTTTTGTCATCATCTTATGTATTGATCTTCCTCGTTTGTTAAATGTTTGAAATTAGTTTAGTCAACAAATTTATTAACCCGTCTTTTTGTTCACCAATATGTTTAAATATAATGTTTGGTTTTCGGTTTTTGTTTTAGGTTGTCTTTCTTTTGGATTTCGGTTTCAGTTTGATTATAGTTTTTTTGGTTCAAGAGATATATAAACCGTTCAGTTATTTATGAAATAACTTAATATAATTATACTTGTGTTTACCGACCGGATCTATGGGATTAGTTTTTTCCAAAATTTATTTACTGAAAATTAGAAATTTCATACATGTATTTTTATTAAAAATGTTTTTATAGATACCTAAATTAAAATTAATAAATATAATTTGTTGAAAGTAAGATAATTAATTTATAAAACCCGTCATTATTTACTTATATTTAAAACTGTAAATTATAGTAAAAAAATATTTTAAATTTTTATATTGGTCAAAATTTATTTTATTATTATATAAATAAAACATCTTCATTCAACCCGTATCATACTATATCGAATTATTTTTAATACTCAAATTTAAATATGTAATTATTTATTATTTTATATATATTAGTTTAATATTTTATTTTAATACGTTGAAGTATGTGGTAAAATTCATGAATGTATGTTATTCTTTAATTTTATGATTTATAAAATATTTAATAAATGAATTAAGTTACTTTATATTTATTAGTTGATGTATTAATTTAATAATGAATATAAATATTATGGGAATATTATTTCTTATTCTATTATGAAAGAATTAATATTCGTTAATAATTTATTTAATATTAATTACGAATTTTATTATTTAAAAATAAATATTAAAAAGAATTTATGTTTACATCTTAAATAAAAAGATATTTAAAGATATTTTTTATAATAAAATCTTAGAAAAGGATACTTGACAATATCTTATTTTGAAAATATTGTTAAGTTAGTTGTAAGAGAAAAAATAGGAGGTTAAATTAATTCTATTTTACAAATCTTGAAATATTAATAGATATTTGTTAGATTAAAAAAACATTATATGATAATAACTAATGAAATTATTTTAGTTGGACTGTTATGACTTTTTTGATAGTCCAAAAAATAGTCGATAAAAAGTTCTCCTGTTTTAATAGTATTGATGATATTCTTTATCTTTGATTTTCCTAAATCCAACAAGAAAATTCTGAAATGGAACATTTTTACCTTCTGAAATTTCAATATCTACATGTAAAGATTCTCTTCCAACTTCAATTGTTGCAATTTTCTTAATTTAAAACAAAATTATGAATTAAAAGAACATAAAAACAAAGTTTTGTTTTGTAATTTGAATTTTGTATCCAAATATTTGTGCATATATCAAACTCATGCTCATCTATTTCGTTTGAATAATACTTCACCGATCTTGGTAGTTCTGAAAGCAATTTACCGGGTTATTAAATCACATATTTTATATTATTTATGTTTAGTTATGATTTTTATTAGTTTGTGCATCTTTTATGTAAAATTATTAAATAATCTTTGTGGAATATCATATTTCTTTTTATGTTATTATATCATTTTAAATATTATTTAAGTATAAAATAAAAATACTCAAAATTATAAGGACTATTTCATAAAGAAAAAATTCAACTCCAAAATGGAGTATGAGTAGGATTACTCTATAAATGGAGCAGCCCTAGACATTATTCCATTTTGTAGTTGAATATGGAGTAGAATTGAAGAGATTTTATTTAAATAGAATTTGGAGTTAACAATGGAGTAGGATTAGATGTATTCTAATGGAGTTTGGAGTTTAAAAAATACTCTAAAATGGTACAACACCAAAATTGGATTAGGTTTTACTTCAGTGTATTACTTCATTTTTTGCTCCAAAAAGCAAATATTCTAAAATGGTTCTATTTTATTTAATTAATAATTAAATATAAAATAAGTTTTAAGCAAAAAATCTAACCCCATTCACATATGTTTCACAAACATCATCATGTCCACCAAACGATTTATCCAAAGAAGAGAGAAACGGTAGAGAAAAAGTTAAGTTTAAAAAGAGAGAGAGAGAGAGAAACAAAGACTGAAGCAAAAAGCTAAACCACTAGCAACGGTGGTGTTCTAGGAGATGTTCTTAAAGATTAAAGTTAATAATTAAAAAATAGTAGCTAATAAAAAATTGACAAATGGCAAAATTGCTCAAACAATTCTAACAAATGCTTTTCTTTGAGACCAGCTCTCACTCTCTCTCTCTCTCTCCACTCTTTTCTTGTTTTTTTTTTATCTTTTTCTTTTTAAAAATTAATGAGAGAATTTTGTAGAGTTCAGCCATTGCTGATGGCCTACTAGAGAGTGTAGTACTGACATGGAGCAGAAAAGAAGAGAAATCATTCGAGAATGCAATAGCTATGCATTGTGTAGAAGAAGAGATAAAAGAGGATCAATGGAGCAAAATGGGGTTAATGGTTTTAACAAAAACATTAAAACAAGTAAAGAAACATTACAATATCGTTTTATATTATATTTATTTTAATTATTTATGTTTAGTTTTGATGTTTATTAATTTATGTATCTTTTATGTAAAATTATTAAATAATATATTGTGGAATATCATATTTTTCATGCTATTGTATCATTTAAAATATTATTTAAGTATGAAAAAGCTTAAAAGAACTTTTTCATAAATAAAAAAAGTTCAACTCTAAAATGGAGTAATGTATCGGATTATTCTATAAATGGAGTAACCCTAACCATTTCTCCATTTTGGAGTTGAATATGAAGTGGGATTGGAGAAGATTTTACTCAAAAATAGAATTTGGAGTCAAAAATAGAATAGAGTTGGAGATGTCCTAATAACATAATTTTTGATAAAATTAAAATTTACTTAGAAAATTTAGAACATTTTATATTTTGAAACACCAAAATATCTCTTAAACATGTTACATTTTGGTATGGAGGGAGAATGTGGTTTTTTCTCATGAATGTCTAATTTTAGTAATTTGTTACATAGATGTTAAGAGGTTAAGATTTCAAGGTTGTTTGTTTGGCTGTGTTAGATGTCATGATCAATTAGACATCGACATTAAAAAGAGATAACATGTTTGCAAAACGAAATAGCATATTACAAAAGAACAAATAAGGTAAAATCATAAATAACATATATTTTAACAATATGTTATAACTATACAATTAAAAATAAACAATGGGATAACAGCGATTATGTGAAATAGTAAGAAGATGACTTGACCAAGAAAAAAGTGGTATGCTTACTGAAAAAGAATGCAACAAAATATAAAAATATGATTTCGCTATTATACACTAAGAAGTGTCCACATCAGTGACGCTAATAAGGTCAGCAAAACCGACTTTCTTGCGTAGCCGGAGGACCAAACCGGCGGCGTCGATTCCTTCACCGATCACCACCACTTGATCTTTTTCTTCTCCTTCTAATCCCACAAAAGTCACTCCTGCACCATTTTTTTTTTAAAAAGAAAATTAATTAAATCACTGAGAAAATAACCAAGCAAGATATTAAATAATACATAACATAACCAAAATGTCTGCTTTTGTGTTCAAAAAAAAAAAAAACCAAAATGTCTTCTTAAGAAATCTCTGTATATTGATAATTTACGGAACCCAATTTATACTTCAACCTCTATAAATTAATAAACAATAAAACTGATAAACATTATAAAATAATAAATTTTATCAATTTTAGTTGGATCACCATAAACATAACAAAATATAATTAAAATTACTGAAAATTCCTATACAACTATATACTTCCAATAATACTATAGATTAATCATCATAAAATTTCAACATATATAATCAAATTAGAAAAATCTGTATTTTAGAAAATTTCTGAAAATTAAAATTCTCTTTAAACTCATCTTAATCTTTACTCATTGTGCCAATAATTTTTAGTTTTACTTTTTGATATTATTGTGAAGCTCTAGCCGTAATAATTGGGGCTTTACACATAGTTGTTTGTAGATGAATCATTGCATCATCTCAGCTTTCTCATCAACATTAACACTAAATATATACTAAAATCATAATTTTTATAAATTAAAAAAATTATGAATATTTATATTTTTTTATTGGCTAGTCTAATATGCCAATAAATATTCATAAGTTTTTAAATTTATAAAAATTATTATTTTAATATATAAGTTCAAATTTCTATGTCATTTTCACACACACACACACAAACACACACACACACACACACATATATATATATATTTCTATGTCATTTTCACACAGATATTTATTTTTAAAATACAATCATTTGAATTTTATTTGGAAATTATAGATTAGAAACACACTTTCTAGGTTAGTCGATTAATTATTTTTTTTTTAAATTAATAAGTTTAAAAGTCTTAACATTACTAGTATATATATATATATATATATATCTGTTTTAATGTATTTGTAGATTAAAAATAAATCTAAGTAAAAAAACATGATTATAAGGGAATTCAGCCATTTTCTAATTTATTTTGCAGTGTTACTAATATATATCTCGTTTACTAAAAGGGTTAATAATTTTCTGAAAAAAGGGTTAATAATGAGATATCTTACCGGTGGTTTGGCCTCCGATCTTGAGAGCTGCTGAGCGACATTTTTGGCACCTCATATTTACCGACATCAAGATTTTCTGCTAATGAACATTCCAAGATTTTCATATAACATTAATAATACTAATAATTTTTTGTTTTCTTGAAAAAAAACACTAATATAAACCATCGGCTATATTTTTAGCGTACCTTGGCCATTTTATGGAACCTCTTGGGAGCAATGAAGCTTTTCTCTCGTAAGTGTTTCTAATTTATGTGTAGGCCGAAACAAGATTTCGAGACATGTTATATAAGACAATAAGCGTCTCAATTTCTTGTGCCGTAAGCTGCTTAACGCGTATATACAATTGCGTGTTTTAACAATGACCAGGAACATGCAGGGAAATTTTCATGGTAACTGCTTCCTTGTTGGGTCCTTACGTACATTATAACTGTATTAGTATTGACATTTATTGATATATATAGTATAGATTGACTTATGAGAGTCATCGGACAGGTCAAATAAGTTATTGTAGCTTTCTAGCTAAGGTGGTTAGATCTGATCATGCATATCAAAACGTATGAAACTACAAAGCTTACAATCAGGAGGACCGTCCTGAATTATCGAAGGCCTAAAGGAAATCAATAAAAGTGTTGCCTTGTTTGAGTAAAAACAAATTATATCAACCTTAAAATCAAAAGAGTGATTTTTTTTTTTTTTGAAATTGTGAACAATAAACGGAATATCAATTTAACAATTTTTACCAAATGAAAATTATAACTTTCCAGACACATGAACATGAATAAGAAAGGACCGGACCATGGACAAAAAATGTATCTCAAGTGGTTGAATGCCTTGCCTTTTAAGTAAAATACTTGACCGAATTTCATGCACTTCCCGAAGACTATCCTTAAACTATTCTTCAACACGTTGTGAGTTTACTTCAAGGTCTTGTTAAGATGGTTTTTAAAAAATGCCAAAGAGGTAAAGAAAAGAAGAAGAAAAACCTTAACTTTTATTGGTAACTAACTAGTAAATACATGAACAACAATCACCAAAGAACATAAGAAAGATTTAAACTGCAATATGTGTCTTCTCGCTCAAAGCCAAATAGCCTCCCCAAGATTCAATAACTTAAGGACCAATATAACCTCAAACGCAATGTTCAACGCTTCTAATTGAAGAACAAGGGGTTCACAAGCGTTAGAGCATCTTGGCGTTGCCAAGATTTCCAAACACAAAGTCTTTATAATTACACAAACTTAAGTGATGATACCAACCACAAAGGCACTGTTGGAAACGTCACCTTAGGTTCTTTATACTTCGTTCCACCCATGAGTGGTTTCTCATCATCAACCAATAAGGATCACTACTAATTAGATCCCTGACCCTTGATAGATCGGTGAGGATAAGCCAAATTGATGATCTTAAACTTAGCTAACAATGGAGTAGAGGAGCACCAATGTAAACTTCAGTATGCAATTATGTCGATTCTCTTTAGCCTCTGAGAGCGCATTTGTAAAACCTTAACACCATTAGGAAGTAGCAGATGAGCGTTAAATCTTCCATAAGTGAAGTCTGAGAAAAGTTTCTCTACAGTGGACTCACTGTGGTGGTATCTAACTTGTTGTAAATTGATGACAAGTCAAGGAAGCAAACTCTGCCTTAACCAAAGTGACCCAACTGAATCGTAAGTTCACAAGTATCTTACTTGCAGGTATATGAACTCTGGGGCATCACATGAAAACTTGAGATATGCTGAATCCTGCACGTGGTCAAATCATCCATCATCAATGCGATTAACTTGTATATACAATTTTCAGATACAGAGTTTTAGTGAACTTTTTTTTTTTGAACACTAAGTTTTAGTGAACAAAAAGGCCCTTAAATCGAAACTTGAGGCTGTTAGATATAAAACCAATGGAGAGATATGGCAAGCTATAGAGTCTTCCTCTGTAAGGCTATCAACATCTTTTCTTTGCTATATGCAAATTTGTTATGGTAGAGGCTGCGCGAACGCAAACCCCCTCTGCCACAAATAATGACATAGGCTCTTCCACTTGGGAAGACCTTAGGCTAAGCACCCTTTCTTTATGTGCAATGGAAGTCACTAGCCTAGGCCACTCGTCTTCTTGATCACGAGTAGACCCTGTCCAGGTAAGTGAATTGCAAGAAGCCATGAGTGTGTTTTTTGTATTGAATTTCCAAAGGCTCCACCTTTAATGGTAAACGATGTGGGACGTTTACAAAATCTAATACTTTCAGCCGTTCTTATTTCTTTAACATGAACCGCGTGTCGTCTCAGTGTTCCTTCTGTTGAAAGCATTGATGATAAATATGCAAACTGACAACTGACAAGCATTTGTTTAGATTTCTAGTGGGCCGAAATCTTTGAGGCCCAAATCAAGTATTTTACTAAAACAACAGTGTTATTGTAGAAAATAGGCCCAATTCTTACCTGGCCCATGACGTATAGAAGTCCATCAGTTTGAAGATTAAGCTTCATTTGTCTAATGACGGTGAATTATGTCTTAGACAAATAAGGAAAAGGAAATTGTATAGTCGGTGGCTGCACTATATAAAAGAAGGAGAACTCACGTCAAAAGAGGTATCTGAAACACAAGACCAAAGAGAGAAAGCTAAAGAGAGAGAGAGAGAGAGGTAGAGAAGAAACTTAAGGAAGAGACATTGTTCGAGTCATGTCGCTTCGGGATAAAGTTTCTTTGATCTTTCTTATTCTTTGTTGTGTCTTCCTATCGAATGCTTAGAGCGTTTGTGTAAACCCTTTTATTGGTAGTGGAAGTTGTGGGAGACGGTTCCCACCCGAGATGTACCGGTTCGAGCCGGGAACTCGGTGATCAAATTCTTTGTGTTAAGTAATTAAGCAATCTAACGATCGATAATTCCTAACAAGTGGTATCAGAGCCAAGTTTTGATTGCGGGTATTAAAGAAATCGAGGAGTCTGAACAGAATCGAAAAGAAGAAAAGACAACGGGACCTATCCATTCTTCGAGGAAACTGCGATTCATCATCCCCAAGATTTGAGGTTGAAAGATCAAAGGGTAGCGTAAATCTGGTTTGAGGAAGCACAAGGTGTCGAAGCAATTAGACTCATCTCAAAGGAATTGAACAAGGTTGGTATCGAAAGTCTTCCTAACAAGGTTGAAAGTTAGGCGGCAGGTTCCATTCTTCGTAATGGCGGTGCGAAGTGTGTTCAAGATAGATCTATGGAAACATGAAGTTATTGCTGTTGATTCAAGGGAGTTTAGATCAAAGTGGAGATGGTGTTATAGCTTCAAGTTATGGTTTAAAGAAAGATGGTAGTGCTTCATGATCATGGTGTTTTCAAGGAACGTCGGAAGAAATCGACGAGAAGCCATGGTTATGGCCGGAAGAAATTGGGCATGATCTTCTTCTCCGTAAAGGAAGGGATTCACGGTTGAGAAGCTTGCAGGCAACGGCGGTTCCTAATTAGAAAAAGGATCAGACTCTCAAGGACTTGAGAGGCCTACAAACAAGGATGATCAAGGATTCAAGGAAGATCATCAATGAACTATATTTCAGAAGATATCTTGCAAGGTGTAGGAGACTGCATGTTCTTAGTGAATTGGTGCTCAAAAGTTATCTTGCAATGAAATATGCAATGGGTTTTGTGTCGATAGTCTTTCTAACACGGGAGTTAGACGGCGTGTCCTGCTTTTTCATAAACAGCGGTCCACCGACATAAAGTTATTGATGTTGTTTCAAGGGAGTTTAGATCAAAGTGGAGATGATGTTATAGCTTCAAGTTATGGTTTAAAGAAAGATGGTAGTGCTTCATGATCATGGTGTTTTCAAGGAACGTCGGAAGAAATCGACGAGAAGCCATGGTTATGGCCGGAAGAAATTGGGCATGATCTTCTTCTCCGTAAAGGAAGGGATTCACGATTGAGAAGCTTGCAGGCAACGGGGGTTCCTAATTAGAAAAAGGATCAGACTCTCAAGGACTTGAGAGGCCTACAAACAAGGATGATTATGGATTCAAGGAAGATCATCAATGAACTATATTTCAGAAGATATCTTGCAAGGTGTAGGAGACTGCATGTTCTTAGTGAATTGGTGCTCAAAAGTTATCTTGCAATGAAATATGCAATTGGTTTGTGTCGATAGTCTTTCTAACACGGGAGTTAGACGGCGTGTCCTGCTTTTTCATAAACAGCGGTCCACGACATGTATATGTTGGCATTGCTGGAGGGGATGTGAAAGTTTTCTGACGTCTAATAGTATTGAAAGCATGAGGAAGACTCCAAGATAGAAGAAGGCAAGATTCTAAAAGGGAATGAATACACAAGAAATACGAGAAGCTGTGTTCTAAAATCAAAAGGCATCCAAGTAAGGAGGATGAGTCAATGGATAGATTAGCAAGCTGCGTGGAGAGTAAGAAAACAGTATGGTTATACTTGTTTTCTTTTGGCATCACAAGAAGAGAACTGGAAAAATTCTCTAAGGTGGACAAGGAAAACTCACGTGAGGAAGGATCAATATCAAAGACATGTTATATGGTATTGATAAACCAGAAGAAGTCTGATGGTAAGTCCAAAGGTTGTTGTAATGTAGTTACCAAAGCGTTGGAGTGTTAGCAATACAAACAACAAGTATTGCAGGAAGGAATGGTATTTCAGCTAGGAGAGATATCATGGGATCTAGAAGTGATATCAAGGAGAACTGGGATCTAGAAGTGATATCAAGGAGAACTGTTACAAAGAAGTGTCAAGAACGTCACCAGAGTAGTTGGCGTGAGACAAGTTGAAAGAAAACTAGCAGACCGGTGCTAAATGGTTAGAAAGGATCCGATTAAACAAGAAGTTTGGACTAGGGTTTGTGCCGAAAGTCTGTCTAGCAGGTTAGCTCGATGGCGTGTTCTGTTCAGGGTAACGACGGTATAAAGAAGAGCCCAAGACTATATTGGTTAACGTGAAGTGGTTTAATGAAAGAGAATGAGAACGTTACCTGATAGGAATCAGTACTCATGGTGTAGACATTGATTCTATGTGGAGCTAATAGAAAGATTCAAGAGAAGACAAGTTAGTTCTTCGTGAATGTTCTTGAATCACAAGAAATACGAAGCTGTGTTCTAAAATCAAAAGGCATCCAAGTAAGGAGGATGAGTCAATGGATAGATTAGCAAGCTGCGTGGAGAGTAAGAAAACAGTATGGTTATACTTGTTTTCTTTGGCATCACAAGAAGAGAACTGGAAAAATTCTCTAAGGTGGACAAGGAAAACTCACGTGAGGAAGGATCAATATCAAAGACATGTTATATGGTATTGATAAACCAGAAGAAGTCTGATGGTAAGTCCAAAGGTTGTTGTAATGTAGTTACCAAAGCGTTGGAGTGTTAGCAATACAAACAACAAGTATTGCAGGAAGGAATGGTATTTCAGCTAGGAGAGATATCATGGGATCTAGAAGTGATATCAAGGAGAACTGGGATCTAGAAGTGATATCAAGGAGAACTGTTACAAAGAAGTGTCAAGAACGTCACCAGAGTAGTTGGCGTGAGACAAGTTGAAAGAAAACTAGCAGACCGGTGCTAAATGGTTAGAAAGGATCCGATTAAACAAGAAGTTTGGACTAGGGTTTGTGCCGAAAGTCTGTCTAGCAGGTTAGCTCGATGGCGTGTTCTGTTCAGGGTAACGACGGTATAAAGAAGAGCCCAAGACTATATTGGTTAACGTGAAGTGGTTTAATGAAAGAGAATGAGAACGTTACCTGATAGGAATCAGTACTCATGGTGTAGAGACATTGATTCTATGTGGAGCTAATAGAAAGATTCAAGAGAAGACAAGTTAGTTCTTCGGTGAATGTTCTTGAATCAAAAGATATAAAGGCAAGAAGTAAGTCTTGCAAGGGTAAAGAAGTACTCGGGAGAAGACGATATCAACGAAATAGCTTCAGGTGGCGCAGGGGCAGTGAGAGAAAACGAGCACTGTGGTATGTTGAGCTCAGAGCTCGTCTTGGAAATCTGTAACGATTTCAAGTTCAAGTTATGGTTCTGGAAAAAGGAAAATTCAGAGGCATAAAGATGTGCAGGTCATAAAAGGTTTACCTAAGATCATCAAGGAGGAGAACACATGCTTGGTGTTCATGCTGCGATGAGGTCTGAGATTGTCTAGCAACACAGGAACTTCGACTGATCATCGAAGATTCTATAAAAGCTAAAACTGGTAGGAAGGAAATCATCAAGACTGTCACAGGAGGAATCTCATGGAAATAAGAAAGCTACAGTAATGAAGAGGAGCTTGAGATTACAGAGGATGATGGCGTCGGAGGAGTATGCCATAGATGCAATGATTCTTTTTCAGAATTGCATCAGGACTTTCGCTATCAAAGAGAATGGGTTAAGGTTGAGAATAGCAGGGAGATGCTGATGCAGATATGAACACAACGGTGAAATCTTCAGAAACCCCAGCGATTCAGGTGGAGATTTCACTGGTTTTGTTTTTACAATTAAGAGGTTCTGTTGTTTCGTTGGGAAACAGAGATACATCACTGGTGGAGGCTGCGGCGGGTCTCGTCGGAGAAGTGGTCGAAAGTTGCAGTAGCTCTGGTGAAGCAGCTCTAGGTAGAGTAATGGCAACAAGGGCACCACAAGGAGATGTCGTGAGAGAAACATGAAGTTCGAGTTAGGATTTCAGTGTATTTGATCAAGGAACACAGACCAGAAGATAATTCATGGTTCAAAGGCAATTTCAGAAGGTTTACAGCTCAAGAAATCACAGGGTATGTGGTGGATGGTTGCAGAAGATGGATTCGAGTGGGTGTGCTCTGATTCAGAAAGGGAAGATCGATAATCCAACAAAGATGCAAAGAATCAGAATCGAAGAACAGCTTTGCCCGCTTGACAGTAACGAGATGTAGCCAAAATCACAACAGATATGTTGACACCATTAGGGAAGCAAGCATGAGAGAGAGTCGCAAACTCTCTCAAGCTCATAAGCCCTAGGTGGAGTCACTTGCAATGGAGGCTGACATCAAAGGAAAAACTCGTCAGAGTTGTAGGCTTTAAGTCATGATCGACAGCTATGATAATAGACAGAAGGTGTTGGATTCATCGGACGGTAGCTCCGGAAGCTGTTGTCGCCGGTCGGAATCTCGCCTGAGACAAAACTGAAGAGTTTCAGAATTAAATTGGAAAGAGCCTGGAGAAACTTTGTTGACGATGGCAGAGACGACATAAAAGTTTTTGAACTTGAACATTGTTGGGCTAAGACTAAGATATCTGGATCTAAGGTGGAGATCGTAGAAAACAGGTCCAATTCTTACCTGGCCCATGACGTATAGAAGTCCATCAGTTTGAAGATTAAGTTTCGTTTGTCTAATGACGGTGAATTATGTCCTAGACAAATAAGGAAAAGGAAATTATATAGTCGGTGGCTGCACTATATAAAAGAAGGAGAACTCACGTCAAAAGAGGTATCCCACACACAAGACCAAAGAAAGGGAGGTAGAGAAGAAACTTAGGGAAGAGACATTGTTCGAGTCATGTCGCTTCGGGATAAAGTTTCTTTGATCTTTCTTATTTTTTGTTGTGTCTTCCTTTTGAGTTCTTAGAGCGTTTGTGTAAATTCTTTGATTGATAGTAGAAATTGTGGGAGACGGTTTCCACCCGAGACGTACCGGTTCGAGATCGGAAACTCGCTGATCAAATTCTTTGTGTTAAGTAATTAAGCAATCTAACGATCGATAATTCCTAACAGTTATAGTCATACAGACTCGTATCGAACTTGATATGATCAGATTAACAGTGAAATAATAAAAGTCAAAAGTTCGTATGGTCGGTCCACACCTTATTATCATATACAATGGCAAAACATAAAAGGTTCAAAATCTGAACAAAGACGAGAAAATTCAATTTCTGACAGTCCTAACAATTGAAGCAAGTTATCAGCCTCAGCCCTAACCTCAACCAATGGGGTTATCTTCTGTCCAGGATCGTCTTAACCACATCTTCTACCTACGTATCAAAACATTATGATCCACACTCTTTTTGACCCAAAAATGGGTACACGAAGAATGGTTCATCTAAAAATATCTCAAACGTAAAACCAATTCTAAGCATAAACAAATCAAACATTAGCCTATAATCTTTAAAAAAATTCAAAGTTAATATACATGCACTCTGCATCTAAAATTTATTAAGATTCTTCGTAAATTGTCTATAATTTTTTCAATCTGTATAGTTGAAATGAATCAAAAGTCATATGCATAACAAATGAATCCAACATACCGTACTTCATGAAATTTTGTGAAAAAACTGATTAAACCATTTTTCTTTTTTTTTTTACTAAAATTAAACCATTTTTCCATCTTAACTTTTCCTTTTGTACATTGATTTACAAAGATTTTAAATAACTACAATGATCAAAATATTCACATACGGAAATGTTTGGATTTCGATATTTAATAGTTCCACTTCCACCAGATCTAACAAGATCCCCAACAGCTCAGAAACATAACCGTCCTCAGAGACTCCTCCGCCTGCCTCAGCTTCTCGCTCGCCGCCGCACCAAATCGCCTCGACTCTAGATCGCCTCTGATTCCCCGCACGGACGACGACGGTGATGCGACTGAACTAGGCGGCGAAGAAGAACTAACTGAGGCCGATTCTTTGACGGCAGATCGGAGACTCGTCGTTTCGCCGCACTTGTCGTTCATGAACTTACAGGGAAACTGACTAATCACTCTGTTCATCTGCAACAGATACACTGATCTCTTAGATTTTAGGTAATCTTGGCTTTTCAGATTCTGAAGAAGAGTTCTCTTTGTTGTTTGAGAGATGATCGCTATATAGAGAAGGAAAAGTGAGTGAGAGCCAGAAGATTTGGGAGAAACAACCGGCTGAGACGGTAAAACCGGGGAGTCGACGATTCGTGGTAGAATGGGCGTTTTATCCGATTAAATTTGATTCGATTCGTTATTCGTTGTTATTCGATCCGAAAATTCCGATATCCGTAAGCTTTCGAAGCAAAGCAAATACTAAAATTCAATATTCGTTAAAATCGAAGCAAATCACAAATATTAAAATTTTGGGAAGCGAATATCCGATCCGATCCGTCAATATATAAATATATGTATATTTTGATTATATTTAAAGTTTTAAATGTATAAAATTATATAATTATTATTCTAACATATGATTTGATAGATTATATTCAGATTATTACTTATATAAAAGTATTACATAAAAAGAAGAGAAAACATTTATGACAATTATAATTTTTTCTTATGTTTTGTGTTATTATAATTTTAACTAAGTTTAAAAATTTAAAAATATGAAGATTCAATACTTCTTTTAATTTTTATTTTTTATATCATGCAAAAAATATTTTTACAAAACAAATTTGTATCAAATTTTTAAGATTATTGATATAAATCAAAACAAATGAGATATCCGTAAGTATCCGCGAATATTCGCAAATATCTATTTATTTTCCGGATATCCGTTTTTCCGAATATCCGTATTTTTCCGAAGCAAAGCAAATCGGAAAATTAGATATCCGTAGCATTCAAGAAATCACAAATACCTTAAAAACCTGATATCCGATCCGATCCGCGCCTATTCGTGGGATCGCTGTTGGATAAGTGACTGCCACGTGTCGGTAAAGGAAGGTTCCCGACATGTTGGTAGGGGATATGATCGATGAGTGAATGGATATTTTTATTTCTTTCTATTTCGTTTTCATTCAAAAATAATAATTAAATATCTGCGTCGCTTTCCGCTGGATAACTATGCATGACGTTGACCAAGAAAATATCAATAATAATACGATTTTAGTTTGACGATTGACATAATTGTGATGTTTATTAATTATTTCCAGATAACCAATTTTTGTTTTACTTCATTTTGACAATTGAGAATTTACCAGTTGTCAATATTTTTTGATTCAGGCTTACTTGTTTATCTCCAACAGTTTATAATTTATAAACTTTTTTGAATCGTAGTTTATAAACTTATACTAATGTTCTTACATTGATTTACAAAGATTTTAAATAACTACAATGATCAAAATATTCACATACGGAAATGTTTGGATTTCGATATTTAATAGTTCCACTTCCACCAGATCTAACAAGATCCCCAACAGCTCAGAAACATAACCGTCCTCAGAGACTCCTCCGCCTGCCTCAGCTTCTCGCTCGCCGCCGCACCAAATCGCCTCGACTCTAGATCGCCTCTGATTCCCCGCACGGACGACGACGGTGATGCGACTGAACTAGGCGGCGAAGAAGAACTAACTGAGGCCGATTCTTTGACGGCAGATCGGAGACTCGTCGTTTCGCCGCACTTGTCGTTCATGAACTTACAGGGAAACTGACTAATCACTCTGTTCATCTGCAACAGATACACTGATCTCTTAGATTTTAGGTAATCTTGGCTTTTCAGATTCTGAAGAAGAGAAGAGTTCTCTTTTGTTGTTTGAGAGATGATCGCTATATAGAGAAGGAAAAGTGAGTGAGAGCCAGAAGATTTGGGAGAAACAACCGGCTGAGACGGTAAAACCGGGGAGTCGACGATTCGTGGGTAGGGCTGGGCATTTTATCCGTTAAATTTGATTCGATTCGTTATTCGTTGTTATTCGATCCGAAAATTCCTGATATCCGTAAGCTTTCGAAGCAAAGCAAATACTAAAATTCAATATTCGTTAAAATCGAAGCAAATCACAAATATTAAAATTTTGGGAAGCGAATATCCGATCCGATCCGTCAATATATAAATATATGTATATTTTGATTATATTTAAAGTTTTAAATGTATAAAATTATATAATTATTATTCTAACATATGATTTGATAGATTATATTCAGATTATTACTTATATAAAAGTATTACATAAAAGAAGAGAAAACATTTATGACAATTATAATTTTTTCTTATGTTTTGTGTTATTATAATTTTAACTAAGTTTAAAATTTAAAAATATGAAGATTCAATACTTCTTTTAATTTTTATTTTTATATCATGCAAAAAATATTTTTACAAAACAAATTTGTATCAAATTTTTAAGATTATTGATATAAATCAAAACAAATGAGATATCCGTAAGTATCCGCGAATATTCGCAAATATCTATTTATTTTCCGGATATCCGTTTTTCCGAATATCCGTATTTTTCCGAAGCAAAGCAAATCGGAAAATTAGATATCCGTAGCATTCGAAGCAAATCACAAATACCTTAAAAAAACCGGATATCCGATCCGTGCCCAGGCCTATTCGTGGGATCGCTGTTGGATAAGTGACTGCCACGTGTCGGTAAAGGAAGGTTCCCGACATGTTGGTAGGGGATATGATCGATGAGTGAATGGATATTTTTATTTCTTTCTATTTCGTTTTCATTCAAAAATAATAATTAAATATCTGCGTCGCTTTCCGCTGGATAACTATGCATGACGTTGACCAAGAAAATATCAATAATAATACGATTTTAGTTTGACGATTGACATAATTGTGATGTTTATTAATTATTTCCAGATAACCAATTTTTGTTTTACTTCATTTTGACAATTGAGAATTTACCAGTTGTCAATATTTTTTTTTGATTCCAGGCTTACTTGTTTATCTCCAACAGTTTATAATTTATAAACTTTTTTTTGAATCGTAGTTTATAAACTTATACTAATGTTCTTAAATTGTTTTTACATTCTTAATCATCTAGAAAAAAAATTAGAACTAATTTGGTAGAAAACAAAGGAAGAGTGTAAAATTAACTAAATGCCATAAACTATAAAATTTAGAAAGGAATAGTGATAATGTCGAAAGCAGATTGACCTTACTATCCTTTTTGTAAGGAAACAAGTGTTTAATGCTACGAGTATAGGTTTGCAGTAGTAAGATTTTGTAGATATATTGAAGATTTGGCAAAGATTTGGTGTAGATACAAAAATACATAAAACTAAATAAAAATTATATTTTTTCTTTCACCATTGTTGTCTTCGTTCTCTTTCTTCATACTATTTCTTTCTCTTCTGCTTCTTTTTTATTCTTCCAATGAATTCAAACAAATTGACTAAATGTGAGCAGTCTACATATGCTAAATCTATTTAATGTGTAATTGTCTGTTTTTTACCAGAATTCTGCAGATTTAAAACATTCAAAAGTTAAACCAGATATACAGATTTTGATTCAAGGGATCGTATTAAATGACAATTTAGATAGTTGTATTGTATTAAATTATAACCGGTATCACAATTTGTTAGATGAATAGTTAGTTGAATATACAACTAAGCAGATTCATGATTTTAACCTAATACCATAATAAGTAATACCCAAAACCCTAATAACTAAACCCTAAACCCAATAATAACCCCCAAACCTAAACTCTAATGTCTAACCCCTAAACCCAAACACTAATCTCTATACCCTTATTACTATACCCTAAACCATATACACTTATTCTCAACCCTATCACCTCCGCTCTAACGTAAGTGTAAACAAGTTATGTAGAAAACTAAATTCATATACAGTTTACAATCGATTTAAGGCTAACATTTCCGTTCACTTAAAAGCGATAATAATTAAATATCTGCGTCGCTTTCCGCTGGATAACTATGCATGACGTTGACCAAGAAAATATCAATAATAATACGATTTTAGTTTGACGATTGACATAATTGTGATGTTTATTAATTATTTCCAGATAACCAATTTTTGTTTTACTTCATTTTGACAATTGAGAATTTACCAGTTGTCAATATTTTTTTTTGATTCCAGGCTTACTTGTTTATCTCCAACAGTTTATAATTTATAAACTTTTTTTTGAATCGTAGTTTATAAACTTATACTAATGTTCTTAAATTGTTTTTACATTCTTAATCATCTAGAAAAAAAATTAGAACTAATTTGGTAGAAAACAAAGGAAGAGTGTAAAATTAACTAAATGCCATAAACTATAAAATTTAGAAAGGAATAGTGATAATGTCGAAAGCAGATTGACCTTACTATCCTTTTTGTAAGGAAACAAGTGTTTAATGCTACGAGTATAGGTTTGCAGTAGTAAGATTTTGTAGATATATTGAAGATTTGGCAAAGATTTGGTGTAGATACAAAAATACATAAAACTAAATAAAAATTATATTTTTTCTTTCACCATTGTTGTCTTCGTTCTCTTTCTTCATACTATTTCTTTCTCTTCTGCTTCTTTTTTATTCTTCCAATGAATTCAAACAAATTGACTAAATGTGAGCAGTCTACATATGCTAAATCTATTTAATGTGTAATTGTCTGTTTTTTACCAGAATTCTGCAGATTTAAAACATTCAAAAGTTAAACCAGATATACAGATTTTGATTCAAGGGATCGTATTAAATGACAATTTAGATAGTTGTATTGTATTAAATTATAACCGGTATCACAATTTGTTAGATGAATAGTTAGTTGAATATACAACTAAGCAGATTCATGATTTTAACCTAATACCATAATAAGTAATACCCAAAACCCTAATAACTAAACCCTAAACCCAATAATAACCCCCAAACCTAAACTCTAATGTCTAACCCCTAAACCCAAACACTAATCTCTATACCCTTATTACTATACCCTAAACCATATACACTTATTCTCAACCCTATCACCTCCGCTCTAACGTAAGTGTAAACAAGTTATGTAGAAAACTAAATTCATATACAGTTTACAATCGATTTAACCGGCTAACATTTCCGTTCACTTAAAACGATACTATTTAAATTTTCCGCTTAGCCGGATACTTTCTAAATGATCCGAGTGTTGTAACTGTTGACCGGCCAACTCGATTGTTTCTATATTAAAGGTACATAGGTTAATAAACGCTTAACCCAAACAAATATCTAATGCCCTGAATACTAAACCCTAAACCCAATAGGAAGCCCAGAACCCAAACCCTAGTCACTAAATCCTAAACCCTAAACCCAATAGGAACCCCTGAACCCAAACCCTAGTTACTAAACCCTAAACCTAAAATATTAAACCCTAAACCCAATTGGAAACCCTTGAACCCAAACCCTAATGTCTAATCCCTAAGCCCTAAACCCAAAAAGACTAAACCCTAAACACAATAGGGATCAGACATTAAGTTTTGGGTTCTGGGTTCCTATTGGGTTATTAAATATGTTAGCCGTTTAACAATGGATTGTCATAAGTTATTAAATATGTTAGCCATCTAACAATGGATTTCAAATCTAATTAAACGATACATGTAAACATATGATCAAATTGTTATATGTTATTAAATATGTTAGAAGGCTAACACTAAAGTTGTTATATGTTATTAAATATGTTAGCCGACTAACTTTGAATCTCGCAAACTAATTCATAAATATATCTAAATATATGAATAAACTGTTATAATCTATTGCGTTTGTTAGCTGGCTAACAATGAATTTCAATGTTATCAAATATGTTAGAAGGCTAACACTAAAGTTGTTATATGTTATTAAATATGTTAGAAGGCTAACACTAAAGTTGTTATATGTTATTAAATATGTTAGAAGGCTAACACTAAAGTTGTTATATGTTATTAAATATGTTAGAAGGCTAACACTAAAGTTGTTATATGTTATTAAATATGTTAGCCGTTTAACAATGGATTGTCATAAGTTATTAAATATGTTAGAAGGCTAACACTAAAGTTGTTATATGTTATTAAATATGTTAGCCGTTTAACAATGGATTGTCATAAGTTATTAAATATGTTAGCCGTTTAACAATGGATTGTCATAAGTTATTAAATATGTTAGCCATCTAACAATGGATTTCAAATCTAATTAAACGATACATGTAAACATATGATCAAATTGTTATATGTTATTAAATATGTTAGAAGGCTAACACTAAAGTTGTTATATGTTATTAAATATGTTAGCCATCTAACAATGGATTTCAAATCTAATTAAACGATACATGTAAACATATGATCAAATTGTTATATGTTATTAAATATGTTAGCCGTTTAACAATGGATTGTCATAAGTTATTAAATATGTTAGCCATCTAACAATGGATTTCAAATCTAATTAAACGATACATGTAAACATATGATCAAATTGTTATATGTTATTAAATATGTTAGCCATCTAACAATGGATTTCAAATCTAATTAAACGATACATGTAAACATATGATCAAATTGTTATATGTTATTAAATATGTTAGCCGACTAACTTTGAATCTCATAAACTAATTCATAAATATATCTAAATATATGAATAAACTGTTATAATCTATTGCGTTTGTTAGCTGGCTAACAATGAATTTCAATGTTATCAAATATGTTAGAAGGCTAACACTAAAGTTGTTATATGTTATTAAATATGTTAGCCGACTAACTTTGAATCTCGCAAACTAATTCATAAATATATCTAAATATATGAATAAACTGTTATAATCTATTGCGTTTGTTAGCTGGCTAACAATGAATTTCAATGTTATCAAATATGTTAGAAGGCTAACACTAAGTTGTTATCTATATTATTAAAGCAGAAGTACAAAATCGATTTGTTTGGCTACTTGGATAGCATTTTGTTAGATAAATGTGTTTGGAAACAGGTTTAGGTGTTTTAAAAAAAATTATTTAATTAATCCGAGATTAGTGTGTTTGGAAACATGGATAACAGTATATTTACTTTCTTTTATTTACATATTTAGTCATTGAATTTATAATAAATCAAGTATTTCCTTTTTGTAATTCTTTTATTTACAGATTCTACCACTACAATTCCATAATTTATCTAAACAAATCGATATTCTTATATTGACAAAAGCAAATATTATTTTCTTTGTGAAAAAATAAAAACAAAAACTGAAAATATATAGTATATATTATATAAAATTTTTTAAATATAGTATTACCTTATTTATTTTAGTCAAATATAAAAATTTCGAGAGTTCATTTTTCAAGAATACAAAATATCATAAAATTAATAAAAATTCATAGAACACTAATGAAAAAAAAATTTCAAATTAAGTAATTACAATTCCAAACTTATCTAAACAAAAAGCTAATTCATATATTAATCATTATTAATATTGTACAAATATCACTAAATATTTTCTTGCTACAATCAAGGAATATCTAAATATTAAATATTTTAATTTAAACGTGAATCACGAAAAAATCTAAACTTTCTAACTAGATTACCTTTTTGAAAGATGATATCAATTAATATTGAAAAGAATATTCTTAATTGAATCACAGCTTCAATCAAGGAATATCTAAATATTAAATGTCTTATTAAACGCTAATTCACTCATAAAATTGATCCTTCTTAATTATTTTACGACACTATTAAATGACAATCATTTATTATTTTGAAAAGGGAATATTCTTAATTATGTTATGCCTAACAATCAAGCAATAGTTTCCATACCCGTATTTTATGTAGTCCATAACATATTTAATTTTATAGTACATGTCCATTATTCTTGACCTATATCTAACAAATCCAATTTAAAAAATTAGTTAGCATATATTTTCCCTGATTTCAAGTGATTCTTGCGCAAGAAAATTCAAAAATATCAATGATTCTTCTATAAATTTGCTTAGCAAGTAATTCTAAAAATACGGAACGAATTAAATATATGTTACCTTAATTAGTTACCCTTTATTGCGCAAAATGACTGCAATATTTACGATTTTGTTAAAAACAGAAAGGATATTCTTGCGCAAGGAAATTCAAAATATCAATGATTCTTCTATAAAATTCGTTAGCAAGTAATTCTAAAAATATTGAACAATTAAATATATGTTACCTTAATTAGTTACCCTTTATTGCTAAAATGACTGCAATATTTACGATTTTGTTAAAAGCAGAAAGGATATTCTTAGCAAGGAAATTCAAAATATCAATGATTCTTCTATAAAATTCGTTAGCAAGTAATTCTAAAAATATTGAACGAATTAAATATATTGTACCTTAATTAGTTACCTTTTATTGCGTGAAACTGATAAATAAAAGTTTAACGATATATTTAGTTTAGGAAAATAAATCAGAATATCCTATAATTGAATCAGTATATACTAAATCTAAAAGATTTCGATTAAACTTGATCATCAAGATACTTTAGAATTTTCTTCTTATCTAACCTAACCAACCTAACTAGCAGACTAATTACTCTATAAATAGTCATTGAACCTTTTTTTTTGAGTCGACCATCTTTGTTCTCTGTCTGTTTTTCTTTTTTGTTTAGTTCATAATTTTCTTTTTTGTTTCTTTGTATTCTAATTATTTGTTCATCATCAAATAAGCTAATAATTAGTGTTTGTTTGTTTTTTTGTTTGTGCAGGGACTAAACTAACGTGAATGATATATGTCTGGCCAAAAGAAGAAGAAGAGGAAAAGTATAAGAATGATATTTCGAGGAAAATTTTCCTTAGGTTGGGAAGCGTATTTATGTTTTCGTGGTATTTAACTATTTGTTTATGTTAGTCCTTTTAGGTTTTGGCAATGAGGGTAAAATTATTGTATGTATATAGAACCACTTATGTTTCCATACCCATTATTTTATGTAGTCCATAACATATTTAATTTTATAGTACATGTCCATTATTCTTGACCTATATCTAACAAATCCAATTTAAAAATTAGTTAGCATATATTTTCCCTGATTTCAAGTGATTCTTGCAAGAAAATTCAAAATATCAATGATTCTTCTATAAAATTAGTTAGCAAGTAATTCTAAAAATATTGAACGAATTAAATATATGTTACCTTAATTAGTTACCCTTTATTGCTAAAATGACTGCAATATTTGATTTTGTTAAAAGCGAGAAAGGATATTCTTAGCAAGGAAATTCAAAATATCAATGATTCTTCTATAAAATTAGTTAGCAAGTAATTCTAAAAATATTGAGCGAATTAAATATATTGTACCTTAATTAGTTACCTTTTATGCGTGAAACTGATAAATAAAAGTTTAACGATATATTTAGTTTAGGAAAATAAATCAGAATATCCTATAATTGAATCAGTATATACTAAATCTAAAAGATTTCGATTAAACTTGATCATCAAGATACTTTAGAATTTTCTTCTTATCTAACCTAACCAACCTAACTAGCAGACTAATTACTCTATAAATAGTCATTGAACCTTTTTTTTTGAGTCGACCATCTTTGTTCTCTGTCTGTTTTTCTTTTTTGTTTAGTTCATAATTTTCTTTTTTGTTTCTTTGTATTCTAATTATTTGTTCATCATCAAATAAGCTAATAATTAGTGTTTGTTTGTTTTTTTGTTTGTGCAGGGACTAAACTAACGTGAATGATATATGTCTGGCCAAAAGAAGAAGAAGAGGAAAAGTATAAGAATGATATTTCGAGGAAAATTTTCCTTAGGTTGGGAAGCGTATTTATGTTTTCGTGGTATTTAACTATTTGTTTATGTTAGTCCTTTTTAGGTTTTGGCAATGAGGGTAAAAATTATTGTATGTATATAGAACCACTTATGTTTAAATACTCTAACTTACGTGAAATTATGTTGTCTTGTGTAGTTGAAAATGATCTTGGTAGACTCGTGGTCTCGGATACACATTTCTGATTATTGTTTTATTTATGATCACACACTAATTAAAAATGCTATTTTGTTGTGTGTAGGGTGTTAAAATGCATGCTACTTGGAAAAGAGGAGAGGAGAAATGAAAATTGTTTAAGAGGTAATGTATTTAATATTTAGATTATTCCATTATATGTATAGTGAAACAGGTTGGGATAGAGAGGTAATGTATAAAAATGAAAACTGTTTAAGTTAGAATATTAAATATTATATATTGTATATATATACATTGATAAAATATTAAATATTAATCAATAATTATACTATTTTATTATATGGTGAAACATGTTATTTCCAGTAATTTATTTTAATATTTTCGGTATTTTAATACAATATATTTTTGAAAAAACCCTTAAAACTATCATAGTAAAATTAATATTTAAAGGTATAATATTAAAGAAAATATCAAAACATAAACCCAAATGTTAATCCGCACTTTGAAATTTCGATATATATAAAATTAAGTTATCCTAAACTTTTATATATACAATAAGTTGTTATATAAACTGAAAAAACAAATCAATTATTTCAAAGAAATCTAGCGCTTTGAATAACGGGTCCGGATCATAAGAAATTAAATACAAAATAATTCTCAAGTATGTTATTTCATGCATAAAATATTGGTTTAATCATCAAAATCAAATTCAATAGGAAAAATTAAATACATAATAATAATCAACATATATATATGATATAGGTAATGATTTGAAATAATTAGTTAATTAACAGCATAAAAACAATAAAGAGAGTTATTTTATATTTATAATTTTCATAGTTTATGTGATTCCGGAAATAAAATCAAACAAATGAAAAAACCAGAGCTTCTTTGTGAAGTGAATATTGTGTCTATTTTCACTATCATGTCCCTTACATAAGCACAAGAAAATATTGATTCAATTGTAACAGTTTTAAGAATTTTTTTTTATGTTTGTTGTTTTATTATTAATAAAATTTCTTAGAAAACATAGTATTTAATATTTAGATTATTCCATTATATGTATAGTGAAACAGGTTGGGATTGAGAGGTAATGTATAAAAATGAAAACTGTTTAAGTTAGAATATTAAATATTATATATTGTATAATATTTACATTGATAAAATATTAAATATTAGTCAATAATTATACTATTTTATTATATGATGAAACATGTTATTTCCAGTAATTTATTTTAATATTTTCGGTATTTTAATACAATATATTTTTGAAAAAAACCCTTGAAACTATCATAGTAAAATTAATATTTTAAAGATATAATATTAAAGAATATATCAATATATTTTAAATTAAAAAGTAATATTTAGCCAATACTTAGATTATTTCTTTATATAATGAAACGGGTTGGAATTGAAAGTTAATGTATAAAATGAAAACTGTCTATGTTAGAAAATTAAAAATTATATATATATATATATATATAATAATAAATGCTAGCCAATATTTATATTATTTTATAATATGGTGAAACATGTTAATTTTTTACGGTTACAACTTCTAGCAGCTTATTTTACCAAACTTATTTTTTGAAAAAGAAGAAGTGAATTTCAAATTTGATCTCATACTTTGAATAAACAGATAAAATCATTATATCAAAACATAAACCCAAATGTTAATCCAAGACTTTGAAATTTCGATATATATAAAATTAAGTTATCATAAACTTTTATATATACAATAAGTTGTTATATAAACTGAAAAAACAAATCAATTATTTCAAAGAAATCTAGCGCTTTGAATAACGGGTCCGGATCATAAGAAATTAAATACAAAATAATTCTCAAGTATGTTATTTCATGCATAAAATATTGATTTAATCATCAAAATCAATTTCAATAGGAAAAATTAAATACATAATAATAATCAACATATATATATGATATAGGTAATGATTTGAAATAATTAGTTAATTAACGCATAAAACAATAAAGAGAGTTATTTTATATTTATAATGTTCATAGTTTATGTGATTAGAAATAAGATCAAACAAATGAAAAAACGAGCTTCTTTGTGAAGTGAATATTGTGTCTATTTTCACTATCATGTCCCTTACATAAGCACAAGAAAATATTGATTCAATTGTAACAGTTTTAAGAATTTTTTTATGTTTGTTGTTTTATTATTAATAAAATTTCTTAGAAAACATAGTATTTAATATTTAGATTATTCCATTATATGTATAAAAACGAGGTTGGGATTGAGAGGTAATGTATAAAATGAAAACTGTTTAAGTTAGAATATTAAATATTATATATTGTATAATATTTACATTGATAAAATATTAAATATTAGTCAATAATTATACTATTTTATTATATGATGAAACATGTTATTTCCAAGTAATTTATTTTAATATTTTCGTATTTTAATACAATATATTTTTGAAAAACCCTTGAAACTATCATAGTAAAATTAATATTTTAAAGATATAATATTAAAGAATATATCAATATATTTTAAATTAAAAAGTAATATTTAGCCAATACTTAGATTATTTCTTTATATAATGAAACGGGTTGGAATTGAAAGTTAATGTATAAAATGAAAACTGTCTATGTTAGAAAATTAAAAATTATATATATATATATATATATAATAATAAATGCTAGCCAATATTTATATTATTTTATAATATGGTGAAACATGTTAATTTTTACGGTTACAACTTCTAGCGACTTATTTTACCAAACTTATTTTTGAAAAGAAGAAGTGAATTTCAAATTTGATCTCATACTTTGAATAAACAGATAAAATCATTATATCAAAACATAAACCCAAATGTTAATCCGCACTTTGAAATTTCGATATATATAAAATTAAGTTATCATAAACTTTTATATATACAATAAGTTGTTATATAAACTGAAAAACAAATCAATTATTTCAAAGAAATCTAGCTTTGAATAACGGTCCGGATCATAAGAAATTAAATACAAAATAATTCTCAAGTATGTTATTTCATGCATAAAATATTGATTTAATCATCAAAATCAATTTCAATAGGAAAAATTAAATACATAATAATAATCAACATATATATATGATATAGGTAATGATTTGAAATAATTAGTTAATTAACGGCATAAAAACAATAAAGAGAGTTATTTTATATTTATAATGTTCATAGTTTATGTGATTCCGGAAATAAGATCAAACAAATGAAAAAACCAAACCTTTAATTGAATCGCATAAACTATCAACCTTTAGGATTATATTTAAGTTCACAGAATAATTGTATTTACAAAATTAGGTTTTCAAACAAATAACCAAGACTAACATAGAAAATTTTACTATCTAAACTTAAAAATAAAATTCGAACCCGGGCGGAACGCACGGGTCAAAATCTAGTATGTTATTAAATATGTTAGCCGACTAACACTGAATCTCACAGATATTTGAAGATTCAACCTCATCTCAGTTTTCATTGTGTGCTTCATCAGTTTTGAAGAAGAACCCAGATTCTTGTTTCAACAGATTTTCAGAAATAAAATTTAGAGAAGTTAAATATATTGCAAAAATCTATCAAATCTATCACAAAACCCAAATAAGAATGTACTTATGTAGTAGAGCTATCTTTTGGGTTTGAAGTACAAAGCTCCTGGCAAGATTGATCCTCGTCTACTTGATTTCAGATATCTCTTTAAGGAGGCGGCTGAACCCACAAGAAAGGTGGCTACTTTAATCTTATATATAGTGTTTGCTTTTTTTTTCTTTCTTTTGCTGTTGAGGTTTCTTTCCATTTTTTAGATTTTCTTTCTCTTTGAAGTTTTTATCATCTAGAAATTGTAACATCAAGAACACGAGTTCCCTACTAAGAAAAAGATTTGTTTTAAGCTCAGATTCAGAGAGCTAGATCTGGTTAACAATACTCTCAAAGTCTTTATAATATGATGTAACACTGAAATAAAAATGGAGAGAGAGAAAAAAAAGATGCAGGTTTAATTACAAAAATATTGTGGATTAATGGAGGAGAAGGAGAAAACGGTTTGGAATTTCAGATTGTTTGGTAATATTTGAAGAGGTAAGGGTAAAAACTATGTTTGATCTAACGTTAAGGAAAGATATGAGTACAAGAATCAAATCTTCCAAAATCTTTTAATAAGATTGGGCGTATGTGAAGTAGTAGTGTTCAGAGGGGTATGTAGGGGTAGTAGAGTCACGATTAGTTATGCACAGTGTGAAAATTGAAGGTTTTGGTATATTGTTAATTATAGGATAGTTCTTCAGTAGTAGAGCTAATTTCTCAAAAAATTAAGATGCTTTCCCACTTTGGATGTTTGCTGAAGTGGCAAACTTGTCTGCCAAAGTGCCAAGTATGTACTTGTTTGTTTTCTTCTTTAGATATTTCTTTTTGACCCATCCTCTTTAGATATTTATCGAGCTATTGACTAGTTGAATCGGACGTTGCCTCCTAAGCGTCGTCGTTCTCTTCTGTGGAACACTAATCTAAATATTAAGGTTCACCTTCGAGTTCTCACTTTTTTTTTCTTTTTTTTCTTTCTTCGAGTTCTCACTTAATCAAAAGAAACGATTAATTATATTTGGTTCTCGTCTTTGTTACTGGTTTGGTTTTCAACGATTCAGTGATTTTGTATTAACTTATCCTTCACTTCTATTTGTTTCTTTTATTGTCTCATATGTGTGGCCTTCAGTTATTTTATGTTTGAACAGTTTATAATCTATACTATTAAATATGGATACACCCACGCCCAGACACTTTCACCCTACTGCTTAATTCATCTTTTATTTAATAATTAATTAATGCATTAGGGTATACATGTTTTTTGTTTAACTAACATTACCCGATTTTCATTGCTTATAAGGAAATTTGTCAAATCAAAAAACTATTGCAACCTATTCTCTAAATTTTTTTCTTTATCTATTATATATTTAATATATAAATATCTATACTGAAATTTTCTATATCAAAAAATCAGTTGTAATCAACTCACGATATATTTTCTTCTTAGTATAATATTTTTATATTTAAATACTTGTCAATCAAAATAATGTATGTAATATTTTAATTTTTTTTGGTCAAGATAATATTTAAATATTTATAGTATAATTTTTCAAATAAAAAAGTGTTGCAACCTACTTCCTAAACGTATATGACTATGAGTATATAACCAAATAGATTGATCTTTTCGCTTGTTTTCCCCGTTTTTGTTTCAAAAATTTGAAATTTTGTTCCAAAACGTTATTTGACATGAATGGATCAATAATTGGTTAGGTTGTGCTTCTTTTCTTTCTTTTCGACAAGAAAAATCTATAAACCAAATAAGAAGCGAATGTAATTATTCTAAAAGCTCTAGAATTTTACCAGAACAAGGAACATAAACCAGCATTGAAACCGGCCAAGCTCTAGAATTTTACCATAACAAGGTAGAGCTCAATATTTTCTCCTTTGTATTTTTACATTAAAAACATTTATAAATCCACTCAAATCCAATTTTAAATCAAATCCTTAAATAAATCTATCCTATTGAATAACACTTGATTTTAAAATCAATTTTAAAATCAGAGAACCAATAACAGTAGATTTGAATATGAATTTAAAAATCATAGAACCAATAACAGTAGATTTGGTTTGGATTTTCAAATCCACTAAAATACATAAACCTTCTTTGGTTTAAACATAAAGTCACTAGCAATTGGTCAAAAGCACTTTTTCAATCCTCAGACATGTTATTACTTTTCCTTCTCTTTTAATTGGTTGTTAGGGCTTAGATCATTCTTCTCATATTAACATTTTTGTATGATTAACTTATGCGTTTACTTATCAGACATTATATAATAGTAATTGATTTTTCTTGTATAATTTTACAACTTTTGATTGAATTATCTGTTTTACTTTATATTTCATAGTTTTGAGCATTTACTCTCTTCTACGTAAGTGTCATCTTGTCACCTTCCAACACTAACTAAATAAAACTTGTTCTGAACAATTTCTCCAGATTCAAGCATTTTTCCTCGTAATGATAAATCTATTTGATTGATTTATAACAATTCACCTGTTTTGATTTTGAAATCCATATAATTTATTCTTAAATCCATTTTGTTTGATTTTAAAATCATGGATTTAGCAAAGATTTCTAAATCTAAAAAAAAATTGTAAATCTATTAAAATACTAGAACCAATAACCCGTACTTTATTTCAATTGATTTTCGATATTATATACAAAGATCCATTAAAGACAAGCTATACGAAAACTGTATAAATATATTGAAGCAGAGCGGATCACACAAAATAAGATATCCAATAACAATGGAGCAAAAGCATGAATGATGCTTTTCTTTAGGGTATCGCTGTTTACCCAACCATGAACCCAATTATGAAAAGGAAAGGTATATGAGCCCAGAGAATATTTGCTTAGAATTGAATTTAAATAGTAAAAGGCTTTATAGCTACTTATGATTATGGTTGGTCCCAAAAAAAGTTAAACAAACAATGACGTCGATGAAGTAGAGATGATCTCGTGTAGTACACAAAGTTGGTGTTTCGCGGCAGTACACGCGAACACCGATCTTTAGTACATAACACTAACTTGGATTATTATTATTTTAATGACAAATGCTTTAACAACGTTTTCATAAATCACATGAAAACCAAAGCAAAATTCATGTTATACAGATATACTATTCATAAATTAGAATTAAAAAAAAAAGGTGGAACCTATAAAATAAGATCTACGAATTCTAAATGATACACAATAGTAGTATAGTACACAGCCAAGCATTGTACTGCTTTTAAACCAAACACAATGTACTATAAAAATGCAAACGACGATTGTGTTCATTTTCTCAAGTTGTTCAAAAGAGAAAGAAGATGTGTATTTTAACTGGGATTGGATGAACATCATTGAGTGCAGCGTTGATGTATCTTCCTTTTTCTTCAATTGTTGAATGGGAAAAAACAATTTACACCAGCGTTGCGCTCAATCATGTTTTTCTAATTATCAGGAACATCTACAAAAGGTATTCGTCTGCTTAATTTTCATTTGACTTGCTAATGAGTTTTTTTTAACTGATCTGCTAATGAGTTATTGTTTTGAAGTTTTTGGAGTACATGCATCCTCTAATCCAAAACCTCTTAATCAGTTAACTATATATGCTATAATGAATACTTTTAACAGAAATATTTAATTACAATAAATTTATATAATTGGAAATACACGTAAATGATTGTACTTTTAATAACTAACGTACTTTATGGTTTGCCAATTTTCTAAAATGTCTCTGGCTCGACGGTGTTATAGTTTGTAAAACAATTTCTAGTTGCTTCTTTATGTTATCAACAAAAAGGAAAAGTTATTCTTTAACACATCATATATAGCAAATGAAATTACACATCCTCTTACTCTTTACACCAAAAACAAAATTAAACATTCTCTAGTTTCAAGTAAATAATAACTGTTGGCAAATAAGAAAAAGCAAAACAGTCTCCAGTTAACCAGTGGCGGTAGTCCAGTAGCGTTTGAGGGAAGAAAATCCAATACGGCGAACCCTGGTTCGAACCCCGCTGGCCACACGTATATGGATTATTGCTTTCGATCCATTTGAATGCCCATGAGAGGGTCTATCCGTGGGATGTACCTCCACGCGGGGGTTAGGTCTGTGTCTTTAATAGACCCGGGTTTAACCCTTTATCTTTCAAAAAAAAAAAAAACAATCTCCAGTTAGTTAAAAGCATCTCTAATATATATATAGGGGTGTCAAAACGAGCTATAACTCATGAGCTGGCTCAGCTCAGCTCATTTTTTCATGAGCATGATCACTATTTTTTAAGCTCATTTAATAAATGAGCTTAATGATCGAGCGTAAATTAGATCACGAGTTATATGAACGATCTTAAATGAACATGAGCTAACTCATGAGTTTGGTTATTTTTATATTTAATATATAAATAAATAAATATATATATATATATATATATATATGTGTGTGTGAATGACTTCTATATTTCTTTTGAAAGAAAAGATAGTTTCTATGTCAATCATATTTATCTTCTAATATTAGAATGTAAAACCAAAAAGTTTAAATTTATATAAAAATTTAAAAAAATATTGATATCAATACTCATATCATATAACTTTAGAATTAACATATCTAAGACACTTTTGTGAAATATATATATTTTTATGATTTGAATAGATGAAGAGTTTGAAGATGAATCGTCTCAAGACTCTTATGTGAAATAGATTTTTAGATCACAGATTTAGCTTTGATATAATATATTATTAGGTGTTGATTTTATTCAGTGTTTAATATTAACATTTTGATTTTTAATATTTAAATTATATTATAAAAAGTTATTCTCTATTTTATTTTTAATTATTTTATTAATTTTTATTTTTTTATATTTGATCACGAGTTAGCTCATTTAACTCATGATCTAGATGATCGGAGTTCGAGGTTACATATTGAAGCTCATATAATAAATGAGCTGAGCTAAGTTAGCTCATGAAAGACCCGAGCTCACTATGAGCTGACCTGAGTTGAGCTAGCTCATTTTGACACCCCTAAATATATAACACTATTTTTTTTTTCTTTCAAAATTGAGTAATTCTAAAATAGAGTAAAGCTTTATAAAATAAGTACAAACGTAGTACTGAATATGATTATTCTATTTTAATGTATACATATTTATTTATTCCATTTTAGAGTAAAAAAGAAGTAGGTTAAAGATAACTATATCACACCACAAAACCAGACAACTATATCACACCAATTCTTTCTCAAAAAAAAAATTATTTAGCTTATATAGAAGTTTTAGCTTATATAAAACAACATCATCATTCAAACTTACCAAACGCCCCAAAGATCAGGTCCAAACATATTCTATGGGTTTGACAAAAAAGAGAATTCGATTCTCAAATTTATATTTATTTAAAGATAAATATTTTAAAAAAACATTTTGTAAACTTTAGATAAAAGAAAATTTTAGAAATATAAAAATATTATTTCAGATATACTTAGTTTAGTTTTTGTCTTTATAATTTATTTTGTAGATAATTTATATAAACAGATCTAACTGTTGGAAAACAGGAGTTGGATCCAAAGCGACTGCACTAAGTCTTTTCTCTTCATGAGCCAGCCTGTCACCGAGTAACACAATAACAGATTAAGATATCCAAAATTCAATAGACGAACACGTTAATATCTTATGAGCCAAGTCTTTCGAATCAATTCTTGTAAACGTTTTCGTTTTCTTTCTTCACCAAAGTTCACTCAAAACCATGGGTTTTCTTTCATTCGGTTACTCGACGAGTGAGTTTCATTAGCAGTGCTCTAAAATCTGCTGTTGGTAAAATCATCAGAAGAGAATGTATTAAGCAAGAAAGATATAAGATGTGAAGAAGAATCTTCTATTACCGGAGATCAGAGATCAACTGTGTGTTTCTCTCGCTTTCTTCACTATTTTAATGTAACATCTGAGATTAGACATTGCACAAAACGTGAAAGAAAAACAAACTAGCCCTTGATAAAAAAAAAAAAGACAAAACTAGCCCAAGACCAGTCATACAGAATTTCTTTTAGCAATAAACAAACACTTCTATTGTCTTTCCACAAGTAAAAATAAACTGCTTATTTATTTATTTATTGTGGCACAAAGCTTAGTAACATAATCATTAGGCGAATTTGTGAAATATACATAGTATAAGAAAAATGAAGAATATAGTCATGTCTCAATCTATGAAGCAGGATGTGACAATTTAACATGGAAATGGACGAGTTTCGCCTCCATCGTGCATGACTATTTGTTAGTTTGATCTGTTATATTATATTGTATTATAATTACTAAATAAATAGTATAGAAAAAATTGAATTCACAACAATAGTACATCGCGAGAGAGAGAGAGAGAGAGAGAGAGAGAGAGAGAGAGAGAGAGAGAGAGAGAGAGAGAGAGAGAGAGAGAGAGAGAGAGAGAGAGAGAGAGAGAGAGAGAGAGAGAGAGAGAGAGAGAGAGAGAGAGAGAGAGAGAGAGAGAGAGAGAGAGAGAGAGAGAGAGAGAGAGAGAGAGAGAGAGAGAGAGAGAGAGAGAGAGAGAGAGAGAGAGAGAGAGAGAGAGAGAGGAGAGAGAGAGAGAGAGGAGAGAGAGAGAGAGAGAGAGAGGAGAGAGAGAGAGAGAGAGAGAGAGAGAGAGAGAGGAGAGAGAGAGAGAGAGGAGAGAGAGAGAAGAAGAAACTACATGCTATAGTATGGTAATAAAATATTAAAATAGAATAGTATATTATACTATCTCGAAGAATGATTTATATTCTATTTGTCATTTGTAAATCTTTAGGGCATTGGTATCGGGGTCCCTTAGGAGATCCCTTATGAAGAGGGATGCGGAGACCGAGGAAAAAAGGGAAGAAAAGTCTCTTAATTAAGGGATAAATTTGATGATCACTTGAAGGCTTTAGTGTTAATTGGGTTCATGCAGCGTAGCGACCCTTGATGCTTCATTTGTTTTGTTTTGTTTTTTTTTTTAAATCGGAAAAAATAAAAATAAAAATAAAATAAAAATAAAAATAAGGGACTCAATTGAGTCCACCGATACCAATGGCCTTAGTTTTAATCAATCGTAGATACAGCAACAAAAATAATATATATTTATCTTATGTGGAATGACTAGAGGCGGTGCTGCTGGAATAATGAAGTAGAAGAATCGAGATACAGAGGAGGAGACAATTTGCAGAGGAGTTGGTCGATGGACGAGGGGAAGAAACCACTGTAAAGGAGAAGAAGAGACCGCAGGAGGAGGTGAGGAGTCGACATGTGGCGATGGTGGTGGAGGAGAAGACCGTGGTGGTGACTAAACAACTGGTTGTGGTAGTGGTGGTGACGATGCTACATGAACACTTCCACACCCATCGAAGTGGGAGTAGACCATCCCTACCATGGAAGTAGGAGAAGAGAACAAAATAGTACATAATATTACATTTCAATTCTATACGTCTATAATTAAATTGAACAATTTTATAAATTAATGTTCATCTTCTCCGATCATGTACACAACTAACAACGACTGAGAAAAAAGTGTATTTAATAGTGACAAAAAAGTTGTATCTAATGGCAGCAGAGGAATGAACTTTGTAGTTGGTATTGTTGATGGAGTAGAAGAAGAAACGATGGAAGCAGATGAGAAGCCAGAAGAAGAATCATAAGGTAGAAAAGAAAACAACTGAGTGATAGAAAAATAAGAAGAAGAAGAAGAAGAAGAAGAAGAAGAAGAAGAAGAAAAATTGAAAACATATGGTGTGTGAATTTTGAAGGTCAAAAATAGAAATAATACATATTGTACACTCGATATATTCTAGCCAACAATTTCATATAGTTAGATTTTTAATATATATATATATATATATATATATATATATATATTTGGTTGTTGCTGCCAATTTCTCTTAATCACTTTGCTTAAACTCCTTACGATTTTGTATTCATTTAAAGGAGTATAGACATCGCCCTATAAAGGTCTCTAGAGATCTAAGCGAGTTTAAAAACCGAAGCCCTTCAATATAATCATTAATATGTATTTAATGTAGTTTTAAAATAATTTAAAAGAATGAAAACAAAAGCATAGTATATAAATTTTATACCATTATCAACAAAAAAAAGAAGAAAAGAAATACTACTCTCTAAAAAGGTGTTGACATTCAAAGAAAGCTAAACAACGACAATATACTAATCGAACGATCGAAGACGATAATTCAGTAAAAACATATTTAAATCTATTTTAAGTTCTTCTATTTCTAGTTTTCTTTTGGAAAATTTATCCAAAAAGTTAATTTTAAATCTAAAAATTGAACTCATTCCTTTTTTCATTTCTGCTTCAAATCTTCTTTTTCCGTTTAAATTATTTTTGGTTTAGAATCTAGATTGCCTTTTCATAAAAGCTTGAAATCCAAAAAATAAATAAAACATAAGTAAACAAGAAAGGATTCCATCATTCGAACGTGGTTACTCACAATAGGTCTTGATACTCAAAACCGTAACCGCAATGATACAGCGCATTTTTTGCAAAAGTGGAGGCCATAATTTTTGTTTTTATTAATCTGGGGGCTGTGGTAATTTCTTTTCTAAATACATAGCAGGCACGGCACTCTGAGTATAAACAAAAATAATCTGCAAAATGCAAACAAACAATATAAAGCCTTGAAACATGGCTATAAAACCATCAAATTTTCCAAGATCCTCCGTCTTTCTTATATATTTGGAAGAAAGCTTTAACTTTTGTTTATGTATCTATCTAATTTACAAGTTTACAGAGAATGGAAGATTCAAGAAATCAGAAGTGTTCATCTCCGCAACAGAAGCCGAGGCTGCAGCCACCTGATATGAAGCTGAGATAGGCATGAGACATAGCCCACGGCTAGCCAGATCTACTTGTCTTGAACTACATTCTCCTTCTTCTTGAGTATTGATACACTTCTTGTCTAAATACTATATAAACCAATGCAGAACCCTTTATTGGTGATGATTAGTTTTGAAAAAAGATTCTTGATATTACAAGCAAAATGACAAGAAAGAGAGTTGTTAATATGTAACTAATTTTAAGTACCTGCTGTCGCTGAACAGATCCCATGGTGTTGTGGTCTGGATTACTCAATACCTATTAAAAGTAATAAATCACTTTCTAATTAGTTCTTGGTTATATTGTGGTAAGAAATGAAAATCAAGAATGTGAAACTTACATTGACTTGTTCTTGTAGGAACTTGATGTACTCTACAGCTTCGTTCAGAACAGAAGCTGTATCTGTCTGTAAATCAGTTATATGTAATCTTTTGATTTTAAAACCACGTGAAAAATAATAAAACTGTTTGAAACATCGATTAATTCATAATTAATTAATTACCTTGCCAAATGGTGAAACCAGTTGCTGAAGGGCAGTGATTCGATCACCGAGCTTTTCTTTTCGAACTTTGAAGCTAGGCAGTGGAGAAAATGTCTCGATTCTTTGCCTTTTTAGTAATCGGGGTGAATATTCATAGCTACTCTCTTCTAATTCTTCAATGTTTTCATTCCTCTGAAAGATTTAACACATTATTATTTTTTGTTAGTTAACAACTCTAATATTGGGCAAACAAAAAGTACGTAGGTTTTGATTTCTATTTGTAGCTACGTGCCTTTGAAGTAAGATTCTTGCAGTTGTGTGTAATCTGCTCCTTAGAGTTATGATCTCTGATCTCATGATCCAAGAAAGATTCAGCTTCTGAATCGATCAAGAACATGTTATCTAAGAACGGAATGCTTTCGAGCAGCTCAGATCTTGCGTTAGGAATGGTAGTTTCTGGCCAACAATCTGACAGTAATTGCTCATTAGGATCCACTAGTCCCTCGAAGAAACTATTATGCCTTCGGAAACAAAAAAATGAATCAACGAAAGTCCAATATTAGTATGTAAATATAACTAACATCAAACGTATGCATGTGAACTTACATGTTCATAAAATCATCGTTGTGTTCGTTAGTTTCCTTTACGAAGTTTTCCCATCCGAAATCTGTGATATCGAGGCTAGTCTCCGTGGGACGTGGCAGCGAATAGCCGCAGAATAGGGCGGTGGCGGTGTTTGTTGGCGAACTCCACCAAGTTCCGGTGGAAATTCCGGCGATCTCAAACTCTCCCGTCGTCATGTTAAGGTCTTGTGTTTACTTTGGAAATGTTAGAGGTTGCATGAGACATGATTTTGATTAAATCTTATATTTATATGTAGGTGTTACGCATGAATCCATTTCAAAGTAGAAACTAAACGGAATATTAAAACTAGTAACTAATATCTCTAGCTACCCTCTTAACCATATGTTAACTATTGATGATAATGAAAACGCGTGTACGTATCTTATTGGACTTATTTATATGTTCGTGTTTATGTTGACTTTATAAATATTTTACATATACAACCAGAAGATAAGGTTTTCGTAGTTAGTTCCTGGAAAATATGTCTAATAAAGATTTTTGTTAAAATTGTAAGAGTATTATAACACACATAGTCACAAATGCAAATTTTGTTGGGATAAACTTAAAGTTAACTTAAGATGCAAGCTATCCTAATCACACTTGGATATGGTTTATTAAAGTGATTAGGAAAGTGTTTTATGTTATGTCAAGTAGGATCAGGAATTGTCTGACCCTATATAAGTGATTACCGAGATGTGGTGATGATTATGAGTTTTGAGTGATTTGTGATTGAAAGGTTTTGGTGACTTTTATCCTTTGAGTGATTGAATAAGAAGTTGATTCTTATAAACGTGTTCTTGAGTTCTTGTTATTACAAAATCCTGAGATAATATTTGGTATCAGAGCCTTACACAAACTCTTGAGTTTTCTTCCTTAGAAGACCACCATAGGCGACGTAAAGACTGAATCAATGGCGAGCAAAGACACCGGACCCTCCTCCATCAAGTTTCCAATGTTAACTTCTTCAAACTACACCGTCTGGGCCATGAGAATGAAAATAGCACTTAAAGTCAGCGAGGTGTGGGAGACAATAGACCCTGGAACAAAAAATGAGAAGAAAAACAATATGGCAATTGCGTTCTTGTTCCAGTCCATCCCAGAGGCGTTAGTTCTACAGGTTGGCGATATAGACACAGCAAAGGCAGTATGGAAAGCAATAAAGGCAAGACATCTTGGAGCTGAAACAGTGAAGGAAGCTAGATTACAAACTTTAATGGCGGAATTTGATCGACTCAAGATGAAAGATGAAGATACAATTGATTCTTTTGTTGGAAGATTATCAGAGATTTCTTCAAAATCTGCCTCGTTGGGTGAGATAATCGAGGAAGCCAAGCTAGTCAAGAAGTTTTTGAAAAGCTTGCCAAGGAAGAAATATATTCATATTGTTGCTTCTCTTGAACAAGTTCTCGATTTAAAGACAACTAGTTTTGAGGACATTGTTGGCAGACTAAAAGCGTACGAAGAAAGAGTAGGTGAAGAGGAAGATGAGCAGCAAGATGATCAAGGAAAATTGATATATGCAAATTCGGAAGCACAGCAAACTGGGTATAATAACTACGGTGGAAGCAGAGGAAGAGGTCGAGGAGGACGGTCTGCTTGGAGAGGAAGAGGTCGTGGCAGAGTTGGGAACTTTCACAGCCAAAGAGATGCGTATAAGCAAGGGCAAGGCCGTGATCTTTCTCACATTACGTGTTTCAACTGCGATAAACAGGGACACTATGCAACCGAATGCCCTGACAAGTCTCTTAAGCTTCAAGAAACTGTTGAAAATAAGACAGAAGATACGCAGGAGGCTGATGAGCTAATGATGCATGAAGTTGTCTATTTGAATGAAAAGATTAATCCGAGTGTGTTCGATGCTAATCTAGATACATGCAACGTGTGGTATCTTGATAATGGGGCTAGTAACCATATGAGTGGTAACAGAATGTTCTTTGTTACTCTTGATGAAACGATCACCGGAAAAGTGAAGTTTGGAGACGACTCTCGTATTGACATAAGAGGAAGAGGTTCAATTCAGTGTGTACTTAAAGGAGGAGAAAGGAAGATCTTAGGCAATGTGTATTACATTCCAGGACTTAAAAGCAACATAGTAAGCCTGGGTCAGGCCACTGAAGCTGGATGTGAAGTAAGTATGAAAGGCGATACGTTTCTGTTGTTTGATCGACAAGGAAAATTAATGGTGAAAACGGTCAGAACCAACAACCGACTATACAAAGTTGTTCTTGAAGTAGATAATGTCGACTGCCTACAGATCTCTAGTCATACGACTGAATCTTCGAAGTGGCATGCACGCCTTGGACACATCAACACGGATACTATGAAGAGAATGATCAATAAGGACCGAGTGATTGGCATCCCTGCAATAGCTATCAAGAAAGAAACATGCATGTCCTTTCTCTTTGGGAAACAAACAAGGCAACCTTTCCCTCAAGCAACTAAATATCGAGCCACACAACCTCTTGAGCTCGTTCATGGAGACCTTTGTGGTCCCATCTCACCAGCAACCCCGGCACAAAAGAGATATGTGTTTGTACTAATTGACGACTTTTCTCGTTACATGTGGACTATACTACTAAAGGAGAAAAGTGAAGCATTCGAGAAGTTTAAAAACTTCAAGATCATGGCTGAACGAGAGACAAAGAGTATGTTGAGAACGTTTCGTTCAGACAGAGGAGGAGAGTTCTGTTCTAATGAGTTTTCTGCATACTGTGATGAGAGTGGTGTTACCAGGCACTTGACGGCACCATACTCCCCTCAACAAAATGGGGTCGTTGAAAGAAGAAACAGAACACTCCTGGAGATGACAAGGAGCATACTGAAACATATGAAGGTACTGAATGTGTTGTGGGGCGGAGCTGTCAGGCACTCTACGTATTTGATAAACCGGATTGCCACAAAGACTCTAGACGGGAAGACACCATATGAAGTATTACGAGGAAGAACGCCTAATGTTGCACATCTTAGAGTATTTGGATGTATCTGTTATGCTAAGACTGATGCAATAGGAAGAAAGAAACTGGATGATAGGTCCAAGATCCTTGTTCACTTGGGAACAGAACCGGGTTCTAAGGCCTATCGATTGCTCGACCCCACCAAGAAGAGAATAGTAGTGAGCCGTGATGTTGTTTTTGATGAAAGTAAAGGATGGAACTGGACCAGTGGTGAAATAGTTCAAGATGATGGTGTTGATTTCACATATGAAATCAAACGTATTGATGGAAAAGGAGAAGATACGGAGACTACACGAACAGATGATGAGACAACAGAGATCGTTGATGTAGAAGATGAAAACAACAATGGTGATGGTGATGATCAAGCCGAGCAACCACACTTAAGGAGATCGTCGAGAACAAGTACGAGGCCATCTTATCTCGATGATTATATTATGATAGCTGAGGAAGAGTGTGAACGTCTCTTAACGATCATCAATGATAAACCTTGGAGTTTCAGTGAGGCAAAAGAACTTAAGGTATGGGTTGAAGCTTGTGAAGATGAGATATTTAGTATTGAAAAGAACAACACATGGGAACTTGTTGATCTTCCTTTGGGAGTAAAACCTATTGGTTTGAAGTGGGTGTTTAAGATTAAGAGAAACGCTGATGGTACCATCATCAAATACAAAGCTAGCTTGGTTGCAAAGGGGTATGTTCAGAAGCAGGGAGTTGATTATGATGAGGTTTTCGCCTCAGTGGCTCGTATAGAAACCATTCGACTAGTGATTGCCCTCGCAGCTTCCAAGGCTTGGGAGATACACCATCTTGATGTTAAAACCGCGTTTCTTCACGGGGAGTTAAAGGAAGAAGTATTTGTCACTCAACCAGAAGGCTTCGAAGTTGCAGGAAAGGAGAATAAAGTCTACAAGTTAAAGAAGGCTCTTTACGGTTTAAAACAAGCTCATAGAGCTTGGAATGTCAAGCTAAACAAGATATTGAATGAGTTCAAGTTTCAGAGGTGCTCAAAAGAACCATCACTATATCGAAAGCAAGAAAGGAATGGTGAAACGCTTATTGTTGTGGTATATGTGGATGATCTTTTGGTCACAGGTACATCAATTGCAGCGATCACTAAGTTCAAGAAAGAGATGGGAACAAAATTTGAGATGAGCGATCTTGGTAGACTGACGTATTATCTTGGGATTGAAGTGTGTCAAGGCAGAGGAGGCATCACGCTGAAACAGGATAGATATGCTCGTAAAATACTAGAAGAATGTGGCATGGATGCCTGCAACTCATCGTCCATACCCATGGACTTTAATGTGAAGTTGTCGAAAGCTGTTAAAGAAAGGAGCATTGATGAAAGAAGTTTTAGAAGGAGCATAGGATGTTTGCGTTACTTACTTCACACACGACCAGACTTAACGTTTAGTGTCGGTGTGTTGAGTAGGTATATGCAGGCTCCCAAGGAATCACGCGGTGCAGCCTTAAAACAAGTAATGCTTTACTTGAAGGAACTGTCTCTCTTGGTCTCGCGGTTCACGCAATCATCGGACTTGGAATTGTTCGGTTTCAGCGACAGTTCTCATAATGTTGATATAGATGATGGCAAGAGTACTACATGGTACGTGTTTTATCTGAATACAAGTCTTATATCGTGGTGCTCGTGTAAACAAGAGATTGTAGCCCTGTCTTCCTGCGAAGCCGAGTTTATGGCCGCCACCGAGGCAGCTAAACAAGCAGTATGGCTTCAAGAACTGCTGGGAGAAGTTCTCGGTCAAAACAACAAGAAGGTGGTCATAAAGGTTGACAATAAATCTGCAATTGCTCTTACTAAAACCCCGTGTTTCACGGACGAAGCAAACACATACATAGAAGATTCTATTTTATCCGTGATTATATTATGATAGCTGAGGAAGAGTGTGAACGTCTCTTAACGATCATCAATGATAAACCTTGGAGTTTCAGTGAGGCAAAAGAACTTAAGGTATGGGTTGAAGCTTGTGAAGATGAGATATTTAGTATTGAAAAGAACAACACATGGGAACTTGTTGATCTTCCTTTGGGAGTAAAACCTATTGGTTTGAAGTGGGTGTTTAAGATTAAGAGAAACGCTGATGGTACCATCATCAAATACAAAGCTAGCTTGGTTGCAAAGGGTATGTTCGCTGTGGAGTTGATTATGATGAGGTTTTCGCCGCTGGCTCGTTATAGAAACCATTCGACTAGTGATTGCCCTCGCAGCTTCCAAGGCTTGGGAGATACACCATCTTGATGTTAAAACCGCTTCTTCACGGGAGTTAAAGGAAGAAGTATTTGTCACTCAACCGTAAGGCTTCAAGTTGCAGGAAAGGAGAATAAAGTCTACAAGTTAAAGAAGGCTCTTTACGGTTTAAAACAAGCTCATAGAGCTTGGAATGTCAAGCTAAACAAGATATTGAATGAGTTCAAGTTTCAGAGGTGCTCAAAAGAACCATCACTATATCGAAAGCAAGAAAGGAATGGTGAAACGCTTATTGTTGTGGTATATGTGGATGATCTTTTGGTCACGTACATCAATTGCAGCGATCACTAAGTTCAAGAAAGAGATGGGAACAAAATTTGAGATGAGCGATCTTGGTAGACCGACGATTATCTTGGGATTGAAGTGTGTCAAGGCAGAGGAGGCATCACGCTGAAACAGGATAGATATGCTCGTAAAATACTAGAAGAATGTGGCATGGATGCCTGCAACTCATCGTCCATACCCATGGACTTTAATGTGAAGTTGTCGAAAGCTGTTAAAGAAAGGAGCATTGATGAAAGAAGTTTTAGAAGGAGCATAGGATGTTTGCGTTACTTACTTCACACACCCACCGCACTTAACGCTTAGTGTCGGTGTGTTGAGTAGGTATATGCAGGCTCCCAAGGAATCACGCGGTGCAGCCTTAAAACAAGTAATGCTTTACTTGAAGGGAACTGTCTCTCTTGGTCTCGTGTTCACGCAATCATCGGACTTGGAATTGTTCGGTTTCAGCGACAGTTCTCATAATGTTGATATAGATGATGGCAAGAGTACTACATGGTACGTGTTTTATCTGAATACAAGTCTTATATCGTGGTGCTCGTGTAAACAAGAGATTGTAGCCCTGTCTTCCTGCGAAGCCGAGTTTATGGCCGCCACCGAGGCAGCTAAACAAGCAGTATGGCTTCAAGAACTGCTGGGAGAAGTTCTCGGTCAAAACAACAAGAAGGTGGTCATAAAGGTTGACAATAAATCTGCAATTGCTCTTACTAAAAACCCTGTGTTTCACGGACGAAGCAAACACATACATAGAAGATTCTATTTTATCCGTGAGTGTGTTGAGAAAGATCAAGTTTGCTGAGATGAGGAAGATGATTGGAGTCCAAATGATGAGTGAAGGTAACTTTAAATTTAAGGAGGAGAATGTTGGGATAAACTTAAAGTTAGCTTAAGATGCAAGCTATCCTAATCACACTTGGATATGGTTTATTAAAGTGATTAGGAAAGTGTTTTATGTTATGTCAAGTAGGATCAGGAATTGTCTGACCCTATATAAGTGATTACCAAGATGTGGTGATGATTATGAGTTTTGAGTGATTTGTGATTGAAAGGTTTTGGTGACTTTTATCCTTTGAGTGATTGAATAAGAAGTTGATTCTTATAAACGTGTTCTTGAGTTCTTGTTATTACAAAACCCTGAGATAATAAATTTTCTTTTTAGCAAAAAAGAATAAACAGAGTCATGACTCATGAGCATATAGTTTGATCATTAATGGAAATACTAAAATAATTAAAGTCCACGTTGGATAATTTTCTTGTTTATAATAAATGCACGAATAGCTACTTTTAGGAAGAATTTGAAAATATTGATATTTGAAGGAATTGGATTAGGCAGAAAAGAGATATATATTTTTTTTTCTTTTGTGAAAGGTCATCTTTTAATTTTTTTTTTAACTTTTAAATTTTGGTTAAGTATTTTTAAAAAATGGTTAGGTAACTTTCTTCCATGCATGTGTTGTATATGGTTGTGTTCTAATTTTATATACAAGAACATCTGAACAAATTAATTACAAGGGACTAGAGAAAATTACTGATCATGAATTAAAATATTTGTATATGTTGTGTTCTTGAACTCAATATGTAGACTAAGATATTGAACATAACTATTAGTCTATTAGAAAACCTATTTTGTGTGAAAAGAAAAAGGAGTTCAGAAGTTTTAAATTAAGATCATTAGAAGAAAAGTTTGGTCAGGTGTTAACAAATGCATCAAAAGGAAAAGAAAAATATTCCAAATAAATAATAATAAATCAAATGTTACATTCAAAGTAAGATTAGTTAATGGATAACGCACGTTTTTGTGGATTAAGTCATACTACCCCAATCGAATTGTCTTGGGATTTAGGGCTTTGTCTTCATTTTTGCTTTGGAAATGTTCCCAAATCTTCTTTTAATAAAAAATTAATATGTATGCTCATGTCATCTGATTTGACTCCTTAACCACAACTCCACTATTTGTTAATTGAATTTTTTTTGTTAACTTATCTACATGAGCATGTTTATTAGGAGTTTCTTATATTGGGTTTCTTAGCGTAATATAAGATACGATTTCTTAATTTTTAATTAAAAAAGGCTAAGAGACATCTCTTAAATAAGAGATATAAGAGACGTCTCTTAGCTTTTTTAGTTAAAACTAAAATACCGTATCTTATATTACGCTAAGAGACCCAACCTAAGAGACTCTCAATAAACATGCTCTTATATCATTATAGCTCTGAATGGTGACTGCGGTTTGAGCGGTGCGGGATAAGCGGTTCAACTATGGTGCAGTTCTAACAGTTATAAAAACGTATAGATATATGGTATATGTAGAGATTTTTGTTACCGTTAACTGCGGTGCGGGGCGGGACGATTGCAAACATTCTAAGCCTATATATGTATAATATTATACAATAGATGCATGTCTAAAATAACTTATCTTCGTCTTAGTCAATATGGCTTTTCATAACCAAAAGAAAGTCGATATAATTTTTTAGGTCAATCTGATTTCGAGTAACAAATATTTTCTAATATAAACATTCTGACTAAGTAACTGTAAAGTTTTTATACTATTTTATCTTAAATCAAACTTCGTTATATTTATAAAATAATGGGTTTGGATTTTTGGTGTTTTAAGGTTTCTTTTAAGAGAAGTAAATTTGGATTTGACTCCTGTTTAGTAGAATCTTTACGAAGCAAACTTCGGGTCAACCATATATATGATGTTTAGCCTAAGCTCATATAAAACTTATTTGACTAAACAATTTTTTTCCTAATATCATTGTTTTAACTAAAATCTGATTATTGTTCCAAAAAAACCAAAATCTGATGTCGGTTGAGAATATTTTCGTGGAGTGGCGAAAAACCTCTAGAAAAAATAAAAAAGCGAAGCCATTAACAAGTAAATGCAAGCATGTGGAAAACTAGCTTAATGGATTAAGTGCCTACCATTTCACTGTTTCACCCAATTGCACTGACGTTAAACGATATATTCCAAAATATACACTTTTATGTTTTTTTTTGACTGAATACACTTTTATGTTAGGGAGAAAATATAATCTTTGGATTCAGAGAGCGTTGTAGCAATATTGTATTTCCATACATAGAATAGGACAAACCATATGGTACATTGTGCACATATAATTTATGTGAATATTATCCTATAGATTGTTCAGGGAGGACGAAGATGCATTGTAATGTATTTTAACCGATCTTTCAATCTCAGCTCAACTCTCTCTAATATTTTCTTTCCTTATAGCTTTCAGTCTTTCTTCAAGTTTCTTGCTTTCAGTTTTACAGCTTTTTGAAAATACTTAGTTAGCATTTGTTTATTTCAATCTGCCTTGCATAGTTGAATAACAACAGCAGACAAAAAAGAAAGTTGAATGACAACATTTATTCCTACATCGGGATTCGGGAGTAGTTTCTACTATTTTAAACTTTGTTATCACTTGTCAGTAAGGTGCTACTGCTAGCTCAAGTACATCCGCGTTTTATAATTTTTAAACTAGGTTAACAAATGGGCCGCGAAACTAAAAAAGGTCAAGTATGAGCCAGGTCTAAACGAGTTCCATTTAATAACTAAATGAACTAATTTACTGATCCATCGCCTTTAGAGTTTAGACCCGCTTACCAACTTGGTACAGAAAACATTATCCGATGCAAATATCCAATTCTACTAAAAACAAGAACATTACTTTCCAAAAAATGTAAATTCAAAATTAAAAAGCCAACTTGCATGAAAAAATAAAAGGAAAGGACCGAAAAATAAAGTCGAATTTCTAGGAAAGACGCGAGAGGCTTCGACAGAGTGGGACCCACGGTTCAATTATTGACATTTTCAGCTCCACCGTTGATTAAAAGAAAACAATAATAGTAGCATCTTCCGTAACGATCGTTAACTCATAACGTTCGGCTTCTGTTACGGCCGTTATAAAATGTGGTTGTCGACGAGTCAGGGAGAAACGGCGTTAAAATATAGGTTGTTGGCCGGCACACGGCTCGTGGTTATCAACTCAAAGCACAAATACTTTTCCTTTACCTAAAATTAAGGCAAGATACACGTGTCTGCATCGTATTGGTTATTGCTTGACCGCCTTACCTCTCTCCTGACCTAGTCGGCTTCATCCTTCTGTATAAATCAAACCATAGAGACCTCTTCTCCTTCACAAATCAAGTTTCAAAATTCGATAACTCAAAAATCAATCTTCTCAATTCTCTCTCAAATCTCAAGTTTCGATCAAGGTTAGCTTCTTGATCTCTTCTTCGATTAGTTGTTTCGTTAGATCTGGAGTTGTTCTCTGTTCTTTGAATTTGATTCATCGAAAGAGTTCGTCTTGTTCGTCCCTCTGCGTTGTTACGCGTCGATCTGTTGTTTCCTTTGTCGATCTATGGATCTGATTAGTGTTTGATCGATTTGATTTGTTAGTCGTGGATCTCTGTTGTTAAGCTTCGATCTGTGATTTTCTTCTAGATTTTGTATCAATTCGATGATTTGATTCGATTGTATAATTCGATTTTAAATAGTTGAGTTATCGATTTGTAGAGTTATTATGTGATCTTCTTCGTTGTGATCTTTGTATCTGTTGTTTCGTTCGCGATCAGAGATTAGTTTCTTGGTTGGACATGATTAATATTTGTACGTTCTGATTAGTGATTGTTTTCGAAACTTATTTGGGTTTATGGTTACTGATCGTTGTTGTTTATTTGTGAATTTCAGATGCAGATCTTCGTGAAAACTCTCACCGGAAAGACCATCACCCTTGAGGTGGAAAGCTCCGACACCATCGACAACGTTAAAGCCAAGATCCAGGATAAGGAGGGCATTCCTCCGGATCAGCAGAGGCTTATCTTCGCCGGAAAGCAGTTGGAAGATGGCAGGACCCTTGCTGATTACAATATCCAGAAGGAATCGACCCTCCACTTGGTCCTCAGGCTTCGTGGTGGTATGCAAATCTTTGTCAAGACATTGACCGGAAAGACTATCACTTTGGAGGTGGAGAGCTCTGACACCATCGACAACGTCAAGGCAAAGATTCAGGATAAGGAGGGAATCCCACCGGACCAGCAGAGGTTGATCTTTGCCGGAAAGCAGTTGGAGGATGGAAGAACTCTTGCTGACTACAACATTCAGAAGGAGTCAACTTTACATCTCGTTCTCAGGCTCCGTGGTGGTATGCAAATTTTTGTGAAGACCTTGACAGGAAAGACTATCACTTTGGAGGTGGAGAGCTCCGATACCATTGACAACGTCAAAGCCAAGATCCAAGACAAAGAGGGTATCCCACCGGACCAGCAGAGGTTGATCTTTGCCGGAAAGCAACTTGAGGATGGACGTACTCTTGCTGATTACAACATCCAGAAGGAGTCGACTCTTCACTTGGTCTTGCGTCTACGTGGTGGCATGCAGATTTTTGTGAAGACCTTGACAGGAAAGACGATCACTCTAGAAGTGGAGAGCTCCGACACCATTGACAACGTGAAGGCCAAGATCCAAGACAAGGAAGGCATCCCTCCAGACCAGCAGCGTCTCATCTTCGCTGGCAAGCAGCTCGAGGATGGTCGTACCTTGGCTGACTACAATATCCAGAAGGAGTCGACTCTTCACTTGGTGCTCAGGCTTCGTGGTGGTATGCAGATTTTCGTGAAGACCTTGACTGGCAAGACCATCACACTTGAAGTTGAGAGCTCTGACACCATTGACAACGTGAAGGCCAAGATCCAGGACAAGGAAGGCATTCCTCCAGACCAGCAGCGTCTCATCTTCGCTGGAAAGCAGCTTGAGGATGGTCGCACCTTAGCAGACTACAACATCCAGAAGGAGTCCACCCTTCACTTGGTCCTCCGTCTCCGTGGTGGTATCTAAATCTCTCGTCCTGTCTCGGTTCAGTGTCTGGTTTTCCTTAAAAACTACTTATGGTTTGTGTTTTGGGGTCTTATAAAGCCCCTGATGAATAATTGATGAAACTCTCTGCGTCCTTGTTTCTCTTTCGTTGTAAGCCAAATTCGTACTTCTTTATTATGAAAATATAATAGTCGTTTCTCTCTATCCTTGTCTCTCTACTTTGTTTTGTGAGCTTATAAATGTTGTGTTGTTTGCTAGTTAGTGTAGTATGGTTCGATTTAGTAGTATCAGGTCTCTCGAGTAAAGTTTCAGTAGTTGCTTAGTTTCTGGAATCTTACCCCTAAATGGGGCTGTAGCTTGAACATATTTCAGACGTGTGAAGTGGTATAGGGTTTTCTCACGCTCTGCTTGAGTATGCTTGAGGAAACGCCTTGATGCCAAGACCAACGACAGGGTTCTTGGTTTAGTTAGGGAACTACGTTCTCTTCTTGTCTTTTACATTGAAATCCAATGCCTTTATGGTTAATAGTGTGGTATCTCAAACAGGTGGCTTGATAGTGTTGTTTCTCAGGTGGTTAATAGTGTGATTTCTAAAACAGGTGGTTGATAGTGTAGTTACTCAACTCGTCCTTAGTGGTTCTTATTGTTTTATCTCTTGCAGTCCACGGATTGAAGCTGAAAAGAAGGTTTGATAGTGTAGTTACTCAACTCGTCCCTAGTTGGTTCTTATTGTTTTATCTCTTGCAGTCCACGGATTGAAGTTGAAAAGAAGGTTTGTAGCAAATCTCTTTGCTCATGTTTTCTTTGAAATTAGCTTAGTCTCATTATGTTAGCAACAGATGGTTGATAGTGGTTCTTAAGTTTGGAAATTCATTCTCTTTGTTATATCTTTCGCTTACATTCATGTGTTTTTGAAATTAGCTTCATGTCTCATTGTGCCTTTTTTAGCAAATGGTTTGATAGGGTATAGTTCCTCTAACTAGTCTCAAGTCGTTATTACACACCTACATGTCTGTAATGCTTGAGTTGAGAAAAGATGATTCTTTTAGATTAAGCTTTTTCTGGTAATGTGAAGAGTTGTAATGGAAAATTTGTGACTTAAAACAGATGTTCTCCTGTGTACGGAACTAGGCCAAAAGGGTGATGAAGGCTTTCTTTGATATCAATCAAAAACAGTATAATACAATGTGTACTCTGTAAAATATAACCATCGGACACAAAATATGACAAACAAGAGTCCTGTGGAAAGATCCAAAAATGTTCCAACAAAAGAATACGCAAATTGTAAATTAATACACAATGGGACCTATTGCATATTATTGTTCAAGTGGCAACCATTCCATTTCCAGCTCTAATTCTCCACACTCAACATTCTGAAGCTTGATCTGAACTTCTTGTTTCACTTTCCCATCAACAATGTTAATGATGCTGTCATCTATAAGTGGGTTATCATGCGACTTTAGCCATTTCCCAATCTGCATATCCCCAAACATCTCAGGATCTCCAAAAGCCATTGCAGATGTTATCAGAGGTTGGATATCAAGTTCAGCTTCTCCCATTATGTCATCAGCAGAGAATGTGTCATAATCATACACTTGCTGCAATCACAGACAAACCAAATAAGTTGCATTCAGAATTAAAAATCTCCATATGCTTTAGGATGGTTTTACCAGTTTCACCGGACCATAGCTCTCAGGAACAGATAGCATGAGCTCTTGGTTCCATATTGGGTTCAAGTTACTATTCACAACCGTTGTTTGAAGTTTCTGAACAATCAACAAATCATGAAAATTAATTCTAACATCCTACAAAAGTCCATAGATGCAGGTTTATAAACACAGTAAGCAAAGAGATACACTTACTTGCTTCCCAAGATTCAAGACAACATAAGGATCACTTGACATCATGTCTCTGATTGCTAAGTTTGTACCTTTCTTAACAGTCACCTTTAACAATCCAATAAACTCTACCATTCCTTCCTCAAACTGTCAAAACTTATAAATCTCAATTTTATCAAGAAGAAACTGTTAAGAAAGATTGAATGCTAGAGACTTTACTATCTTCTTTGATGACGAATTTGCGCGAAAACTATTCATGAACTTTGTAGAAAGACTTGATTTAAAAAAGGATGGTTTCTTTGTTGAGCAAGCTTTCCCTGATGTTATCCTCAAGCTTGGTTTCAGAAACTCTTGGAGTTCATATTTTGACCTAAACAAGGACTCAAGAATTTGAGTAACTCATCAAAAACAACAATAGGTTTGTCCTGTCACAAGTTCTGTTTGAATTGACTACCTGATGAATCTCATACGCTGGTCATGACTAACATCAGGTCCAGGCTTAGAGCTTCCTTCGGGTACAAAAGCTTCGTAAATAGAATTAGCAGAAGCATTCCCTCCAATCTCAATCATGGAGTCGACTTCCTCATCAGACCACTCATCAAGTGTCACAGACAAGACCTGGATGAACCAAACCAAGCTATATAAGTATACAACAAAGAGGATATCATATTGTCTGAGTAATAAAGAGAAGGGACAGTAAATCGATCGACCATAAATATAACAGAGGCTGTATATCATATCACCTTTGAGATATGAGTGCCTAGGCTTCGGTGCACACCACAACATTTTAAGCAAATGAAGACTCCAATATTTGATGACCTGAGAAAGAAGACACAAAGATGCAGCATAACTAAAGATATAAGCAAATGTTGGATGGAGCAATCAGAAAACATGTGTTATTAGCTTCTTGTGATTATCAAGAAAATGGTGAAAATCTAAAAGGTTGTATAGAATTCAAGAAATGAAGTAGTAACTTGATTACAGAAACATGTATTAGTAGCTTTTAGTGATGATTAAGAAAGTGGTGAGAATGTCAAAGGTTGTATAGATTTCAAGCTAAATAAAGACATAATATATTAACTTGATTAGACATATAATGTGTGATCAAATGGGTTAGAAAAGTTTGCAGCTTTCAAATAGCAAAAGCGTTGTAATCACAAATGAAGAGGAGGGTGATGAACTTACGCCCATTTAGGATCAGGAGCGGAACAATCAGCACAGACTCGGTTATCAGGTTGTTTCAAAAGATCTCTTATTCTTCTTTTACCTGTCAAACACGCAACACCTAATCATCAAACCCCTAAAGATCGTTTTGTGAATTCTTCATCCATTTTTATAACTACAGAACATGAAAATCCAGGAAATTTCTCTAAATCTTTAGAATTTCATCACAATGATGAAAATCCCACAAATCAATATTTGATCATACCTGAGCCAGAGTTACCGAGTCCGGCTGCATAATTGCTCATCGCTCTTCTAAGAAACAACAATCATCAACACAATGATCCCTACATTCGAACAAACAAACATATGATCCATCACACACATATTTGTAGAAATGAGCATACACACAAAAGTTCCAATGATTCTTAAAGTAATTATTAATGATTATATGTGAACATTTCTTTTGTAAATTAAAGAAAATATTGGTCTGCTTAACATTGCTGAAGAACAATGATTATACGGGAAAAGAAATAGAGAGATAAGAGAGATTTTGGTGTTCTTACAATCTTGGCAAAGGGAGGAGAGGTTGACAAATGACGAAGAATACGTGCTCTCTGAGTCTCTGACTTTTTATTTTAATTTTAAAAAAATTCTCCCTCTTTTAAAAAATGAAGAAATTAGAGCAAATTCTCAATTTAAGAAAATGCGATTATTCCCACCAATGTCGGCGACTTTATGGTCTCCATTAATTCAAAAGTGTGATGAATTCTTATCTTATTAGGTTATCTTAGCATGTATTCTTTGGTATCTGTTACCCTACCTCATCTTTGTATTTTATTAATTATGCGTTTATATAAATAATGTAATTCTTCACATTAGGCCTGGCATTTTAACCTGGACCCGAAAACTCGAACCGGAATCGACCCAAAAATACCTGACCCGAAACCAAACCGAAAATTTACAAGTACCTATTGGGTCCAAAATTCTTCTACCCGAATGGACCTGGACCCGAATAGATCCGAACACGAAAAGAAGCCGACCGAATAGACCCGACCCGATAAGAACCGATTCAAACCCGACTTAAAAAATTTAAAATATATTTTTATTAACAATCTTTGTCATTATTTTGTAACTTTTTTAAGTAACATAAAATTTGAAATGTAAAATATAGAATTAAAAATGTTCTATTTTAATTATTAATAGTTTATTTTAAGTTATTTTATAAAATTTTATATATATATATGATAAATTTTAACTAAATTCGATAGAATTTGAATATTTCATTTCCTTTTTCTAAACTAAATACCTGAACCCGACCCGGACCCGATCCGAATCCAAAAATTATGGGTATTTTAATTATAGACCCGAACCGATCCGAAAAATTATAGGTACCTAAATAAATCTAAATTTTCAGGACCCGAAAAACCCGGATCCGACAAGACCCGACCCGAGAACCCGAATGCCCAGGCCTACTTCACATCTCTTTGATTCATCAGAACCTCAAAAACGTTAAAGTTCTCTCTTCTTGTATTAGAAAAATTGGGTACAATAAAACAAACAAAAAGGGAGCAAAAAGCTTAAAGAGCTGAAAAGACTTGTAACAGCCATTACATAACTCTTCTTTAACCTCCAACGAAATCCTTATGACAGCCTTAAGGGATGTATTGCTACACCATTTTGCGCAGACTTTATGCTTCCCCATCTTCCTAATCGCGTTTCCTGCCATATTGATATCACAAAACACACGACAGTTTTGAGATTAGGAGGCACATAAACAAAACAGATAACAAAGAGACAAGAGAGGATGAACACATACCTGTCCAACACCAGCAATCAGAAATTTACCGGATTTTGCAAAAGCCATAGAGTTCACAAATCCAGTCTGTAACATGATTAAAAAACATTGTGAGATTTCTACAATATGAAGTGAACTGAACTGCTGCTCTCTTTATACTATCATCAATACAATGCTTCTCTTTGTAAGAAGATCAACCACTATCAGAAACAAAAGATGCACCAACACAACACTAGAAAACATAACTACTGGGAAAGAAAATGTACCAGTGGAAGCTTGAATAAAGGTCGAATGGAACTTGCTTCAACAGCCATCAAATGCACAAAACCATTACCAGCTCCAGATGCAGCAAGGTCACTACCTCTACACACAGCAACTGAAGTAACCCAAGAACTCGTTGTGGAAGAGTTAACAGAATCATGATCACCATTTTCTGGTTTAGAAAAAGAATTAAGAACTTTCAGAGCTAAGATTCAATTGCATTAGAGACAAGAAATAAAGGAACTTTACCATTAGTGGTGGTTCCATCAGCTACAATGGAATGCGCATTCTTGAGAAGAAACACAGGTTTCTTTTTCAACATGCCCCAAAGTGCAACAGTTCCGTTGTCCGAACCAGAGAGGTACTCAGTATCACTGATGAAACAGCAGCTCTCAAGAGACGATGCAGGTGCACGGTAAACCGTACGGCTTGTTTCAGGCATCTAACATTATATAACAAGACTTACAAATACAGAATAACAGAAACCATATGATTATGGAAGATTAAAAGACAGCCTATTACCTTGTGTAATAGCATGGTTCTATCTCTTCCAACAGTAAGTGCACGCTCCTTCCTTAGCGCATCAATGGCTAGGATCTCATCCTGGTGTCCAAAACTGTCTTGCACAAAAGCTTTATCTTCTACATTCCACGCCTTGACACTTCGATCAAATGAACCAGAGTAGAGTTCCGCTGTTCCCTGTCTGAAACATAGACAAGAAACGGTGTTCCTGTGACCTGGGAAGGCCTGTAGACACATGATTACAAAAAGCTGAGACTTGAGGGAAGAAACCACAAAACAAAAACTTGATTGTATCATTACCTGGACATGTTCTCTGGTACGAACGTCCCATATATGAACATGTCTATCAACTCCACCAGTCGCCAAATAACGACCGTCAGAGCTAACAGCTAAAGCAAGAGACTCTCTGCTGTGTTTTTACTCCTAGGCTCCCTCACTTTCATCCCATGAGACTTCAGAACTTCATCACTTGGCCATTTGTATTTGTCACTCTTCCCAGAAGATACATCCCAATGGACAATAGCACCGTCTTTAGAAGCTGAGAATCCTCTAGTGTCGTCATCAGATAGAGCAACAGACACAACAGATTTTCGGTGCTTCACAATAATACGAAACTCATCACTACTCAGTGGCTCCTGAACACTGAATCATGCAAAAAAAGGTTTAACCTTTATCAGTATAAACCTAAAAAATGATCAAAAATCACTAACTTGCTTCACAATTCGATTGGTTTTCTAAAACAGTAGCTACCCATAAACGCTAATTCACCAAGTTTCTTTCATTATCTTATCTTCTGCTTGACAATAATATACGAAACTCATCACTACTCAATGGCTACTGAACACTGAATCATGGAAAAGGCTTAAGCTTTTTTAGTATAACCAATCTTCAAACTTAACAAATGACAAAAGATCACTCAACTTGCTTCACAATTCAATCCATTTTTCTAAAACACTAGATACCCATAAACCCTAAAACGAAACCCAACACTACTCAATGGCTTCTGAAAACTGAATCATGAAAAAGACTTAAACTTTGTCAGTAAAACATCACTAACTCAGCTTCACAATTCAAAAACGGTTCTCTAAAACACAAGCTGCCCATAAACCCCAATTCACCAAAGATTCTTTCATTACCTGGATGCAATGGCTCTTCGAACCCTACCACTATCCTCCAGCTGCTTCTTCATCAAAGTCTTGACAATATCACCATCATAATCCTCCTCATCGTCTTCATCATCATCATCATCACGTTCTTCACGCTGTCTCCTCTGTGCTTCCCTCGTTCGTAACAGCAACGCCTCAGCTAACCTCTTCCGTTTCTCTCCCGCCGTCTCGTCTGCAAACTCATCCTCCTCCTCCTCCGCCGCTTCCTCAGCTCCTTTCCTACCTTCGCCTTTAAAGCCGTTCTCTTCGTCGTCGGATTCAATAGACTCGATGTCTTCGTCGTCGTAAGTGACTTTCCTCCGTTTCTTCGTCTCTTGCTCGAAGAAGGGATCCACATCGTTCGAACCCTTCTTGCCGCCGCCTCTCTTAAAGCCTCCACCTTTCGGGTACTTCATTCTTCTCTTTGTCTCTCTGTAGCTCAGTGAAAGCAGGAGGGCTCGATTAGGGTTTAAGGTTTAGCTTCAGGGTTTAGCGGCGATGGCGAAGAAAGAAGAACGTTTTTTTTTTGTTTATTTGGTCGTTTCAAATCTAGGTATCTTCAGAGTCGGGTTGACCAAGATTGACTGGCTTATTAATGGCTAGTCTATACTGAGCCCATTAAATAATTTCATTCAAAAAAAAATTGGGCCTTTAATTTACATAAAAATTGGCTGAAGATTAATCGGGAACATCCTAAATGGTATAACCGGACCGTTATTTTTTAAGTTTGGTGCTCAATCCGGTTTCGAATTTTTGGTTAACCCGAATTCGTGTAAGAAGCTAATTAATTTTCTGTCATTTTAGTTTTTATACGCAACCGATCATCCACTATGTTTCAGTTTTTTTCTAAAAAAAAATTCCAGATCAAGTTTGTTTAGATTTGATAGTTTGAACCGGATCGGTTTAGTTAATCAGATTTAAAATTTTAAAATATACTGAATCCAACCGAACTCGAACCGTTCGTGTAAAATTTTAAAATATACCGAATCCAACCGAACTTGGTTGTGTCTTTTTCTTTTTCATTTGTTTCTCTCTCTGTTAAAATCAAAAAGCTTCTCTCGAATTCGAGGCGGAAAAGCCTTCAGAGGACGAAAAAGAAGATGAACTCTCCTCCTTCCTCTCTTCCTTCTATTAGTTTCCATTTGGTATTTGTAGTGGTTATTTTGAGGTTGGTTTCAGGCAAGCTAGATCAGTCACTAAGATACGTTATTGGTATGGATTTAACTGTTCTAAAGTCTGAGCTTTTATTCACATGTTGAAGAGGATTCACTAACCAACATAAAGATCGTGCCTTTATGTGATGTGGAGGGTTTTACCGTGAAGTTGTTTCGGCCCTGATGAGAGATACAAATTCTGTGTTATTCAATGGGATGCCGAGTCCTCCGAGCTTGTCACAAGGTAGAGTTTTTCAGGATATAACATTTTTGTTCAATGCATTCAATTGATGTTTAACCAACCAGTTGTATTACTTGTATTTCGTTACATGATCATGCTTTGCTCTGATTAACAGATGTTGGCGATCCTGCTGAAAATGATGTCTTGACATTTTGTAGAGAGATGGGGGATGTTTCTGATCGTTTAGGCGGACCAACAGACAATGGCATGTAATGAACAACGTCTTCTTGCACTTTGTATTTCAGAGTGCTTAAATGTGTTTTACTTTCCTTCATTTAAAACATTCGTGTTGTGATTGGCATGTAGCTTACTTCTAGCTTTGGTACTTTTCTTAATAATCGACCCAGATTGTAGATTAATTGGACTTCATCTGCATGACGGCTTGTTAAAGCCATATTCTAGTCTTATATAAATGTGTGCTCGTTTGCTGAATCATATAACATGTTACTGAACTTCTGTTGAATCCTAAATCCGATAATGGGTTTAGATACAATGATCATACAATAAAAGAGATTAAATAGGCCAAAGATTTTGTTTAATAAAGTGTAAGCTACAAGCCGAATGAGAATATACAGAAATGAACTCGTCGTCCTAAAGACTAACTCGTCATCAAAGCTATTTCTCTCTCGGTCTTTTTCTCTGTGTCTTCCTTCATTGAATGCTCTCTTATTTATACGCCCTTCGATCTCTCTCTTCTTGGTAGTAGCTGGGGTGTCAGAGGGTCGGTTTGGTGATCACCATTGCACTATCACTTGCGTAGATATATGCCCCTGATCGGCGGTTAGTACAGCCTACGCCTTTAGGCATCTGTTCCTTGCGTGCGCCGGAAGACTATCGACTGGTTGGGTTGGTTTATTGCTATTGGTCCTTGCTCTTGTGGTTCGTGTTCAACTCGCGAATGGGCCGAAGGCCCATCCTCAAACAATATCCCTCTCCGAGTCTGGCACATGGATGTGTGTCAGGCGTAATTATTACAGTTTTGAGCGAGTTGGAAAGGCGCGCACGCTAAGGATGTGTGTTAATTTTCTAATGGTCCGTTCTCCTCGTAAGTTGAACTGCTGGTGCTTCATCTTCGTCCGCCTTGTTTTCTGCTCCGGTTCCTGTTTTTGTCGCCGATCCCCCACGATCCGAAGCTCCCATTGTTAATGTTCCCACCGAGAGGTCGGAAGGTGACTGCAACCTGACGTCTTTACTTGATCTTCCTAATCCCGATGTGGTGATGACTCCTTCACCGTTAGTCTCGTCTCATCGTCTTGATGCTTTGGTGGTCGCGGATGATGCTGGGATGGTTGGTGTTGACGAGCGTGCATAGCCTAGTGGTTCAAAGAAAAGGAAGAAGATAAAGCCACCCGCTTCTCTCGAAGATTCTGACTCCTTTTTGGCGACGCCCGTGGAATGTGCCAAGTTGCTCCATACCTTTCGCCTCTCATCGAGTTCTATGCCTCTTTCAGAAGATCTGGTCGTTTCTCGGTCGTACATCGAATGAGCCTCGTTTGAAGCTCAGGTAATTCCGTTGCTTTTCTGTTGCTTTATTTTTGCTTTGCTGATTCTTCTTTGTTTGTTTTCTCTAATCGAAGTCCAGAGGAAACAGCTTGGTTGGTCTGTATGACCGGAAGTGCAGGAGACTTTTGGACGAGCTTTAGTCGGAAGAAAGGGAGAACTCTTCTGGTCTTTCTTCATCGCTGAAGGCTCTGGAAGAATAGTCGGGAAAACTTGAGTCTGATAATCGGGGTCTGGTAGTCGAGGTAGACCGTTTCCGAGGGGAAATTCTTGAGTGCGGTCATCGAGAGGAGGCGCTTCTATCTCAAAACTCATCTCTAGAGACCGAGGTGTCTCATCTAACGGAATCTCTTCAAGAGTTAGTGGACCTGGAGAGGCAGCGTGTTGAGTCTGTAATGTCTACTCGGTTTGGGGATTTCGTGGAGAAGGTAAGGGTGTATCTGACCGATCGGGACTTTGTCCTTCCTCAGATTCTAGTCGAGACCCAAATGGCGGGGGTCGTTAGCTGCCTTACAAGGTATGTCTCTTAGGGTATTCATATTCCGGCGGAGAAGCTGGCTGAGAACGAGCATGCCATATTGGTGCAGTCGGCTACTCTGGATGAGATGGATGTGCACGAACTGAATTTGAGTGATCTTCCATCTTTTTCAGTGGATGTCGAAGGCCAGCCAGAGGAGTGACTGTTTTTTAATTCGTTTTTGTTTTCTCTTGTATCGTCTTCCTTTGGCTGGACTTTTGGTGGTCTTTTGAACCTTGCGTTTGTATGTAAAATATTTTGAAAAATCTTATCTTTGTTTTGAGTTTATCTCGGCTCTCTGTGCCTTTGAATACAATGTCGTAGCTGTTGCATCCGTGTAGAGTCGGGTTTGTTAGGTGACAATATACGGATTCTCCGTATCTTCGATGTGATTGAATTGTCGTGTTTCCTTGTTTCTATTGAGTCGATGCCTTGAGATGAGTTGAAAATGCGATATACAAAGATTAGTGTTCGGGGGCAGGTCCTGCCCGGATTATCCTCTATAAGGTAGGATCAAGACAAGTGTGCGAGCGGGCTCGGCCTAATATTTATCTGATCGCCGACCTATGTGAGTCTGCCCTCGGCTTTGCTCTCGGTTCAAGGTTTTTAGGCCTGTCACCGAGAGCGTTTTTTCTCTTGGCGGAGGGCAGGACTTACCTAGTTTATCCCTGTATGGTAGGATCGAGACAAGTGTGAGAGCGGGCTTGACTTAACATATATCTGATCGCTGACCCGTGCGAGTCTGGCCTCGGCTTTGCTTTTGGGTCGGGGTTTTTAGGCCCGTCACCAAGAGCGTTTCTTCTTTAGGCGGATGACGGGACTCGGCCTGGTTTATCCCCATTAAGGTAGGATCAAGACAAGTGTGCGAGCGCGCTTGGCTTAACACCTATCCTATCGCCGATCCGTGCGAGTCTGGCCTCGGCCTGGCCTATCTCATGTAAGGTAGGATCGAGACAAGTGTACAAGCGGGCTTGGCTTAACACTTATCCAATCGTCGAACCGTGCAAGTCTGGCCTTGTCTTCGCTTCCGTGGTTGGGGTTTTTAGGCCCGTCACCGAGAGTGTTTCTCTTTTTTTTTGTTATTGTTGCTACACCCTTTTGGTGGGCTGCCTATGTACTAGAGAGGGATCAAGCCATACGTAGTTCATTTTTTTTAAGATCGAGGTCTAAGCGTCCCTTGTAAGCCGCGCTTATTCCGCGAGCTTGAATGATGTTCTTCCGCGGTGCTCTAGTTGTCGTTTGCATTGGTGACTATCTGTGGTTTCTGGATCGGCAATGGGGCGGCTGTTTTCGGGGGTTTTTTCTATTTTCTTCTCGTAGTGTGGTTACTTCGTCAAAGTGAGCTCCTCGTTTTCTCCATCGTGGTATAGCTTGTATTTGGCTCCTTTCAAGACATCTTTTTTCATTGTCAAATTTTTTCTTTTAAAGTCTTATTGTTGTCGTCTTGATGTCCTTTCGGCTCTCGGGTTTTTTGTTATGCTACGAAACATGCTCTTGATGCGCTTTGGCTTCCTCTGATCGTTTTTTTCTCCATTCGGTGATGGGATCTTGATGCACTAGTGGTAAGTTGATGGTATCACCTTCATTGAGCGGATCCAGGGGTTCCGACGATTGCATTGTAAATGATCGGTTTATTGACTATCATGAATTTGACTGTTTTGCGGATGCTCCCCACGTATATTGGGAGCTTGACAGTGCCTTCCAATATGGTAGTATCTCCTGCGAAACTGATTAAGGGGTTTGCTTCAGGCATGAAGCTGCTTTCGTCGATATCCATCTTTCTCAGCGTCTTTGAAAATTACGTCGTTGGAGGTTCCGATGTCGACAAGGATTCGGGATACAACTTCACAGTCGGCGATTGTCAGTGTGATGACCAGCGGGTCGTTGTGTGGGGCATCCAATCCTTCGATGTTTAAGTTGTTGAAAGCGATGGGGGCATGATTGACCGGGTTGTTTATGAGGTTGTCTTTCTTCGCACCGTGTTCCTTGTTGTGTGTTGCATCTATTCTTGACGCTTGGTGTGATCCTCTCATGATGACGCTGATTCGCCGTCGTGGTGGGGGAGGTAGGATATCTCCTTGATGTTCTTCTGGTCTTTCCCTTTCTGGGGACTTCATTTCCGTTCGGGTCTCGGCCTTTACTTTGTCACTCATATGGGTTGATTCTCTTCTTGGCGGGGTTCTGCAATGACTAACTCTTCAACGCTCGGCGTTGGCTCGGACTCCTTCGTTATCCGGTGATTTTATCGCGCTTCTTTGATATTTCCAACATAGATAATCTTATAGATGTCTGCATTCCATAGTCGAGTGTCCGCTTCTTTTATGAAATTCATAGTACCTTGTCGAGTTGTCCTCATGGGACCACTTGTTCTAAGCTTATCTTGGTGACCGTTGTGTGTCGCTTATGTGGAAGTTTTGTGCCTTTTGATCTCCTTCTTCTTGTTTGCGTTCAGTTTCCGATCTATGGCGTGACTCCCCGCATTCTTCTTTCGGTTTTTCTTTGATTACGACTACATTGGTGGTTGCATGTTTCTTGGCCATGGTCTCTTTCTCTTCCTCCAGCTCTACGAACAGGTTGGGTTGTTGTAATGCATCTTCAAGCGTGTGTGGCTTATTTAGCTTGAGGTATTTGCATAGTTCGGATTCGTACCATAAGGGGGTTCACCAAGGCCGTTATGGCTATCTTGTCAGATACCTTGACACAAGATACTATTGCATTAAATCTTCCGATGAAGCTTTTGAGGGATTTTGTTCGCCTCTGTGACAAGGTGTAGAGGTCTGCTTCCGATGCTCCACCTTCAGTGTCCATCGAATAGTGTTTTAATTGCTTGTCCCATAGCGATTGAATGTGATCATGTATTGGCGGGGATCTGAGCTTTCGTCGTATGTGGGAAATCTTATTTAGCCAGTGTGATATATGGTTTTGTTGTATATCCTTGCTGTGAACGGAGAATTTTGGGTTTCTTCCAACACACGATCTATTTCTGGCAAGGCGCTGGTAGCTTGGTGCACGCGGAATTTATATCCTTCAGGGACCCCTGTAGTTCTCTGATCGCTTTATCTCGATCTTCCTCTTCTGGGTGGCGTCGGTCTTGGTTCGGCGTGAGCGCCGTCTGTCTTTACGTCGGTGTTTCTGAATCCCCGTAGAGATTTCGCTTAATCTGGGCTGCTAGTTTGACATGTATGCGTCTGGCGTTTTGTGGACCGGTCAGTTCTTCTTGTCTCTGGGTTGAATCGGCGTCAAGATTATGGTCATTGGTTTTTGCTCTAGAAAGGGTGAGTTCATCTACTTTTTGACCAAGGACTATGGCTTATAGGTCGGCGTTTGATAAATTTTTTCCGGGCGCAAGAAGATTCTAAGGTTCTGTCGGACATTTGAAAGTCTGCGCCGGATGAGTCGGGCTTACTGTGGGCTCAAGCTGTTGCTGACATTGTGGTAGAGGCATTTCTGGCGTTTGAGTGCATGGCGTCAATAGCGGCGTTGATCGGTCGGCACGTATTTCTAGGGTTTACTTGGCTGCTTCTTCCGGTTTCCACTGTGCTGTCTGCTGCAATGCTCGAGGTTTGCCATTCGTTTGCTTTTGTCCGAGGTGGGCTGTTAGATGAAGTGGACATTCTTTCGGCTTGCATTGCTTTGTGAACTTCGTGCGTTAGAAACCTTAGAGGTCCCACGGTGGGCGCCAATTGTTGAATCCTAAATCTGATAATAAGGTTTAGAATACAGTAATCAGACAATAAAAGAGATTAAAGAGGCCAAAGGTTTTGTTTAATGAAGTGTAAGCTACAAGCCGAATGAGCATACAAAGAAACGAACTTGTCGTCGTAAGGACTAACTCGTCGTCAAAGATATTTCTCTCTCGATTTCTCTCTCGGTCTTTTTCTTTGTGTCTTCCTTCATTGATTGCTCTCTTATTTATACACCCTTCAATCTCTCTCCTCTGCTTTGTAGTAGTTGTGGTGTCAGAGGGACGGTTCAACGATCATCATTGCACTATCGCTTGCGTTGATATGTGCCTACGATCGGCGGTTAGTACAGCCTTCGCCTTTATGTATCTGTTCCTTGCATGCGGCGGAAGACTATCGATTGGTTAGGTCGGTTTTTTGCTACTGAGCTCTGTTCTTGTGGTTCGTGTTTAACTCGCAAATGGGCCGAAAGCCTATCCTCCAACAACTTCTACTAAATTCTTTTAAGAATGTATGATTATGCGTTCGTTTGTTGATTTAATCTAAGGTGTGTGTGATGTTTGGTTTCATAGGACAACAAAGATGCCTGTCATGTTAAAACATATGATGTCATAAGGATTTTGTGGAGGGTCCATGGTCACAAAACAATCTCGACAACGGTGCTGACTTACTTATTCATGTACCACCACCTCTCTGTGGAGTCCTTATTATTGGTGAAGAAACAATCGTCTACTGCAGTGCTAATTGTTGAATCCTAAATCCGTAATTGAGGTTTAGAACACAGTAATCAGATAGTAAAAGAGATTAAGGGGCCAAAGGTTTCATTTAATGAATTGTAAGCTACAAGCGAATGAGCATACAAAGAAACGAACTTGTCGTCGTAAGGACTAACTCGTCGTCAAAGATATTTCTCTCGATTTCTCTCGGTCTTTTCTTTGTGTCTTCCTTCATTGATTGCTCTCTTATTTATACACCCTTCAATCTCTCCTCTGCTTTGTAGTAGTTGTGGTGTCGAGGGACGGTTCAACGATCATCATTGCACTATCGCTATGCTGATATGTGCCTACGATCGGCGGTTAGTACAGCCTTCGCTTTATGTATCTGTTCCTTGCATGCGCGGAAGACTATCGATTGGTTAGGTCGGTTTTTGCTACTGAGCTCTGTTCTTGTGGTTCGTGTTTAACTCGCAAATGGGCCGAAGCCTATCCTCCAACAACTTCTACTAAATTCTTTTAAGAATGTATGATTATGCGTTCGTTTGTTGATTTAATCTAAGGTGTGTGTGATGTTTGGTTTCATAGGACAACAAAGATGCCTGTCATGTTAAAACATATGATGTCATAAGGATTTTGTGGAGGGTCCATGGTCACAAAACAATCTCGACAACGGTGCTGACTTACTTATTCATGTACCACCACCTCTCTGTGGAGTCCTTATTATTGGTGAAGAAACAATCGTCTACTGCAGTGCTAATTGTTGAATCCTAAATCCGGTAATTGAGGTTTAGAACACAGTAATCAGATAGTAAAAGAGATTAAGGGGGCCAAAGGTTTCATTTAATGAATTGTAAGCTACAAGCCGAATAAGAATACAAGGAAATAAACTCATCGTCGTAAAGACTAACTCATTGTTACAACTATTTATCTCTCTAGTCTCTCTCGGTCCTTTTCCTTTTTCTTCTCTTAACTTCTGACTTTCTTTTATAGGTGTCCGTTGCGTGGAGGAGTTGTTGATTCGTCATCATTGCTCTCTGACTTGTAACATTATCCATCGGAGTTGTTAGCAGCTAGGTTCGGCGCCGTAGTAGGAGTCTCGACCGATCCTTCTTTTTGACATTCGATGGCGTGTGTAAGGTCGTTCTGACAAGCTGTGAGTTTCCTGTCTCGAGGAGACCGAGCTTGTAATGGGCCACACTTCCTTCTCGGGATTTTCTTCGTGATTGGACCAAGTGAACCTCTGGACCGTGATGCTAGTTGGGGCCCATATCCAACACTAATGCATTCAAAGCAATACCAATGAGACCTGTAAGTTCTTTCAATGTAACCTCACCTGCTTTTGTAAATTGTCGTTTTGAGATATCTGCGAGTACAACTTTTACTTTCATATCTATGATTGATTTGTGAATGTTTATCTTTTTTTTTTTTATATATGAAATTTCATCATAAAAAAGACACAATCCTACAAGTTTGACTCACTAAACACTTCTCAAGTTGTAGGGTTATTTCACTCATCAACAAGTTTTCTGGTCATTTTCAGCCTTTTTACACGTGTGTGTGTTCCCGAAGTATCTGGGTCATTTCATTTTTAAGACTACACTTTACAAGTTTTAAGATCAACTAGATTTTTGATCTGCGCTTAAAAAGTGCGGATACTACTTTTTTCTATATAAAGATTAATAATTCTTTGTTTTAATTATATAAACTGTGACATGATCAAGTTTTAATTATGCGGGTTTGTTATAGTGTGTACAATATGACGAAATTTACAATGCCTAACACAACCATTTTATGTTTCTAAATAAGTTAAACAATGGTTGTACCTGAAATTCGTACTTGGGCAATCATTTATATTTAACAATTATAAATTCCATAAAATATTTCTAAACACATAAAGTGGCCAAATAATTTTTTTGGTTAAGTAGTGAAATCATTTAGTTACAAAATTTCAATCTCTAATATTACTTTTAAAAGTTATTACAGACTTTAATTTATTGTTATTATAAAAGACGTTTATGGGTTATGAAATGGTTTATATAAAAACATAACCCATTTAATGAAATTATTGTAGGAATTATATAAAAACATAACCCATTTTTATTCATAAAAACGTTTATGGGTTATGAAATAGATTATATAAGAATATAGCTCATTTAATGAAATTATTTTACGATCAAAATACCCATTAATGAAATTTTTGTAGGAAATCAAGTCCATTTAAATATATTATGGGCCCAAAAAATCAAAAGACAATAATGCCATTAATGAATTTTTTTAGTTAATCATATAATTAAGGAAAATTTTGGAAAAATTTAAAATTTCATTAAGGGTATAATTTGGGAATGATCCCCTTTTAATGGTATTGATTTAATGGTATTGATACATTCAGTACACATTGTTTATTTCTCTTTCATACTAAGTGACACATCTGACAATAAAAACTCAGGTTCCGAATGGAGAAATCGGATCAAGCGAATCAAGCGAAACAAGAGTGGATCGAGCGGTACAAGTGTTGATCAAACTGATCTAGCGGTTCAAAACATATCTTTGAATGGTGAAATTGAATAAAAGGTGGTCCAAAGTACTCTAATAATTTAAATTAATTTATAAAAAATTGTAATACTATTTATTTTCACAATTACAAAGAGTTATTTTTTAAATACTTTATGAATGAAAAATATAAATATTATTCCATAATTATGTTTGAGTTTTAAAATTAAATAGGTATCTGATTTTAGATTAATTCTAAATAATTATGTTTTGATAAAAAGTGGTGTAAAATCAATTTTAAATTATTTCTCAAACATTTAAATTGTTATTTTCTTTTATAACTAAATTTAATAATGAACAACTAAACCAAATTATCAATTAAATACAATATAATATAATAAATGAATAAATAGTTTTTTTGTCAACAAAAGAATAAATAGTTTAAATACTGAAAAATAAATTATTTGTATATATGTAAGTAAAAAACAATGCAAAGTCACAAGAACTAAACTAGTCAACTATATTTTCAAACCATATTAAATTTTAAGCATATGTTTTATTTCCTAAAAGATAAATCAAATAAAAATAAAGCAGTACACAAAAAACACTCCAAAATTGCTATGTAATACTGTTAATGGTGGTTCTTGCAATTTTGTTCACTAATAGAACTGCTAGTGGTTCAGAAAATTTTTAATTCCCTATATATTAATAGAGGAACATTTGAAAAAATGTAACCTCAGTTTTGTAATAATTAAAAAGACCCAATGTTTATGTGTCAATCAATTAGGTAGTTAATTGAAAAAAAGGAGATCCAATTCAATTAAAAACACTATATTAACCCAAAATATTAAAAGCAAGTATACTTTCCTTATATAAAAGCTACGGGATTACCTAATATGATTACATATTTATGACAATTAATGATTATAGATAATAAATATTTGATAATAATCTGTATATCATTTTCAATTTTTTTAGTTTTATATTATTAAAAGAAATTAAATAATTATATTAACCATATAATAAAAAAATCATATTTTTTCTTACATGTTATAATTTGAATTTTCAAAACAGCTATAAATTACTTTGAAAATTTTGTGATCAGTGTATTAATTGTTTATTATAACAAGATACAAATGATCATAAAATCGTATTATTATGAATTTTTTTGTAATAGACATTCACATTAAATAATATATATATCAATTTTAATTCCGTTTATATGTACCAATTAAAAATACATAAATATTTTAATTTTAGAATTTGCATTGAAAAAGTATTGAGACCTTAATATTTAATTTTGAAATTTTCATCGAAAAAATAACACATAAAAAATTCTGAGATCAATGGTTTAAATTTGTTGTTACATAAAATATACAAATGTTAATAAAACCATATGAGTAGTAAGTCTCAATAATAAATGTTTATATTCAATTATACTATATATATATATATGTTAACATCATTGAAATTTAATTATATACCATATAAAATAAACAAAATGATTATTTTGATCTATTTACCATAAAAATATTGTAAATAAGAAAGATGTATTGTTTTGATTTATGTGATTACTCTAATCTCCTATATATTAATTGAGAAACAATTGAATAATTTAGAAGTGTAAGATTTTATTAATTAATATTTTTCAAAATTTTTACAAGAGATCGATACAACGAAGATTTATTTATAAGCTATTTAAATCACCTAACGAGACATGGAGTGCGTATCAAATTTGTTTTCCTAAGCCTAACCCCCTTTCTGTTCATCACAACACCAAAATGGAATATTTGGAAGTGTCGATTGATAATCTGAAATGGTAATATTTTTTTAAGTTCAGTCCATTGTTTTCCTTAAATTGACATAGAATAGTTTTTAGTGATTAACTTAATTGGTCACGTGCATAGTAAAATGTGTTTTAGTTTAAAAATTATTGCATACCCAAAATCAATATGAACCATCATCATTCTCGCTTAAAATTTTATTACAATAAAAATATAGGGTTGGGCAAAAAATCTAAATCTAAAAAACGAACAAAGTCTGATCCAAAAAACAGTACTGGACTTTAATCAAAACTGGTTAGATATCTGAATGAGTTCAAAATTTTGGTATCTAAAGAACCGGAACTGAACCCAATCCGAACAGAAATATTCCAGGTATTCGAATATCTGAACCAGATTTATAAACTTAAATTAAATATCTAATAATATATTAAATTAAACCAGATTAATATATTAATTATTTTTAAATTTAATATCTGAAAGAATATACACAAAATATAAGATGTTTTTAAGTTGTCTAAAATACTTGGAAATATATACAAATAGTTATAAGTACATTGACTAATTGATATTTAAAATACCAAAATACTTAAAATATCTTTTGATTTCCTATCTAAAAATTTAAGCTAAACCAATTTTTATGTTAAGTTTAAGTATTTTGGCATACATTATTCAAATTTATATGATATATTATTTTGATTTTTAGACTTTGAAAAATTTAAAACATATATGAAGTTATTTTTGAAACGTTTTTAAATAGGTTATCTGAACTCAAAACCGAACCAAAACCACAATAATCCGGACCGAACCAAATCAAATGGTGCTCAAATGTCTACCTCTAATCAAATGTAAAAGATGTTATTGATAAAAAAATATATATTCTTTATAATATTTAAATACAGTATTTTTAAAAAATATTCATTCCGCACGGATTATCATCTAGTATTTATTTACAAAGCAGTCTATCAATTAACTAAACAGAATGGTGAATGTAACTATAAAGACATTTCGTCCACTTCATACGGAGGAACCACTTATTATACGCCTCCCACTCATAGCCTCAAAGTGATCCTTAGGGGTGTCAATTCGGGCTGACCCGGCCCAGTCCCGACAGACTCGGCCCAAATCCGCTAAGTCCGTAAATATTTTAGTCAGATCCGGTCTGACCCGAAAATATTTGGTGCCTAGATTTCAAAGCCCGGCCAGGCCCTTATCGAACTATAGAACTTTTTGGGTTTTTTTGGGTTTTTAAAGAAATAATTTGTCATTGTCACTTCTATCATTTTAATACATGTGCATTTTCATACAAATTGGTTTCAAATTTTTGTTTTAAAATATAACGTGCGGTTAAACTTTTCTTCTTTATCGAAACTGTTTTACCTTTTCGTATGATTTAAAAGCATGTTATAAACAAAACAAATTTAGTAATATTTAAATAATCAAATATAAACTAAAACTAAATATATAGGAGAAAATAATTTAAGCTAAACATGGTCAAATGTTTCATACTTTTTATTTTGAAAAAAAAACATGTTGTAGAAAAAAGAAGGAGGTAGATTTGCAAAATTTAAAATGTGAAACTTGTATCAAATAATAAAATGCATTAACAACTTTTATATTTGATTTATTAGAGTTTAGATTAAAAATATTAAAATAATATATTAATATTAATAATAGTTTTGATTGCAAGAATGATACTACGTAAATTAAAATATAAAGTTTTGGATTTTCAGGCCAGTCCTATTCCAAACGGTCTTAGATCCAAAATATCTAAAGCCCAAATGGACTTAGCCCGAAAGTTCCAATTTTTTTTACTGATAAAACTAAGCCCAAGTCCGGTAATTTTTAGGGTTGGGCGAGTTCGGACTGCGGGTTTTGATCCTAATTGACACCCCTGGTGACCCTATCCTCTATTTTTTTGGTCTAACCCTAGGGGCATGATAATTTTACTTGATACCCGAACCCGTATCTGATCCCGACACGAAGAACCCGAGCCAAAATCCGAACCAAAGTAGCAAAATATCCGAGCGGGTATTGCATTAAAAGGAGATTGAATATCCGAACCCGAACATGTAATATCTAAACCGAATAGATATCCGAAGATAACCAAACATATATATAATTAACCTTATATTTCTAGTTTACGTCTCTTATTTAATTTTAAATATTTGTATTGATACTAAATATACTTTAAGATCATATTATGTACTTATAATTACGGACAGAATGATTTGTTACTCATTTAAAAGTAAAATTCTTGTCAAACTTTTTGTTTTATGCATTAACAAAAATTACATCCAAAATTTAAATATAATAACCAAATTATTATTTTTCAACTTTTAAAATATAATCTTTGAATCTTTTAATCAATACTCAATCTATTAAAAATAAAAAATCAGTTAAGTGAAAGTTATATTTTTTAAGTACAAAAAACTTGAGAAATAAAAAATTAAATTTTTTTTGTTCAAAATCAATCTAAATATTTGAATCCGGCACGAAATAACCGAATCCGAACTAAAAATACTTGAACATGTTTCGAAGTATAAAAATACTTTAACGGGTTCTATACTTCTATATCCTTCTGCTGAAATATCCGAAAATCTGAAATACCTAATCCAAATCCGAACGGATATCCAAACACACCTCTATATGCGCCTATCCCCTAGTTAATTTATTAACTTTACAGCTACCTACTTTGGATTCGCATCTCGCACTTGGTTTTCATTATTTCAATCCTTTATTCCTTGATATTTGTGTCTCAACTACTCCTTTAAAATTTCCTCATAGAAGCAAGAAACCAAAAACACGTTGCTGTTGTCGATTTTTAAGGTTCAAATAAAGTTATGAATGGATGTTTGTGGTGGTAAACTGTAGAACAACTAGTATTTAAGCGAGTCTTGTTTCATCACCATTTATGTCATCAATACAAGTTTAAGTGCCCTCTCTACGTACCAAACAAGTAATCAGTTTGAAGATGGAAGGCAAAACTGTGATTTTAAATGTGCTCATTAGGCTTGGGCATTTTAACCTGGACCCGAAAACCCGAACCGGAACCGACCTGAAAATACCCGACCCAAAATTGAACCGAAAATTTACAAGTATCTATTGGGTCCAAAATTCTTCTACCCGAATAGACCCGGATCCGAAAAGTACCGAGCCGAATAGACCCGGACCCGAAAAGAACCGAACCCGAATAGACCCGACCCGATAAGAACCGATTCAAAACCGACTTAAAAATTTTAAAATTTTTTTATTAACAATTTTTGTTATTATTTTGTAACATTTTAAGTAACTATAAAGTTGTGACGGTAGATTTTTTCGCAGAGACTTTTACTGTAGTTAAATTTGTTGTAGCTGTAAGTTATAGACTGTAGATATTTTAAAATAAAATATGTGATGTATATATAAAACAATGATTTTTATCAATTAAAATAATTTCTATTAATATTTTTAAATAAATTATCAACATTTATTTAAAATGTGATATGTAAATAATATTTATGTTTTTTAATATTTCAATAATTTTTAAAAACCCAAAAATAAATTTGAATATTTATAGATGTTTTTATTATGATTATATAATTTATTTGATATTATAGATAATTTTTTTTCATTTACAGATTCTACAGCCTAAAAAAAAGATGTAGAACATTTACCAAAGATACATTAAAAAAAATTATTTTAGTTTTTTTGCCGTAGCTTTAAAAATAAAGTTAAAGCATTATTGGTAAAAATTAGTAGAAATATGATGTAGGTTTTAATTTTAAAAATAAAGTTATAACATGATTGGTAAAGATTAGTGATTTAAAAATAAATAAAACTAAAACAGAGAGATAAATTCCAGCCAATCACCTCCATTATGTCTAGATGAAGAATGATGCCTTCGTTGGTTCAGGTAAAACATGTGCGGTTCCAACACAGTAATAGACATTTTTGTCCTCGGTGCAGGAGCCGCTTAGAATGGAACAAGCGTATTCAAAAGCATCCAAGGGTTAAGTTGACATACACTCGAAAGATTGGTCATCTAACAGACGAACAAAATGCATTTCAGATTCTTCATCGTTTGTCTGGTTTCCCAAACTGCAGTACCGAACGTACTCGTCTGTTCTTGATGGCAGATTCGACGAGCATGCTCTCTAAGAGGAATAGTACGTATGTGAAGATTCTGAATATCATCAATGGTGCCAATCGTGAGTCCACCTGCCCTAGCAATCGCTAAACTGCTCAAGGGAGGGGACCAAAGACATCAGTTTTTGGTGGGACATTTGGACACCGCTTGGGCGTCGGATTGACCTATTTGGAGACACGGGACCTCGTCAGCTCTCCATTCCTCTGTTTACTTCTGTTGCTGAAACGTGTGTGTATGAAATTGTTATCTTCATTAAAATATAATTAAAATATTTTTATAATTTTAAATTTTCGTTTATAAACTAAAAATAAAATAATAAAATTTTAATTTCTAATTATAGTTTATGACAATTAAAATTTTAAGTTAATTACTTTTTGGACATAATTCTTAGAATGAATCTGAAAAGATTTTAAAAGATTTTGTTATATATTTTTAGATATTTATTTGTATTTCAAATAAAAAGATAAAAATAGAATATTATAATTAAGACATGTAAAATTGAAAGTTTTAAGAAATTATCCAAGTTACAAAATTACACATGCAAAAATTCATGACTTACATTTTAATATTATAGAAATATAAGAATGGCATAAAATTTTATTAAAGATATATTAATCTGTATTGAATGTTCAAAATATTTGGAGCATTATAAACTATACAACAAAGTATAAAAGTAACATAGATTATTTACGTATATATGTTACGCATATTTACCCCTTAATTTAATCTACATTTATTGTCTTATAGTTTGTTGTATCATATGATCTAAAAAGTTATATGAATAATATGTATTTTTTTAGTGCTCCTGAACTCAGAAAAGATACGTTTTATAATAGTCCCTTTTAATTAAAATCATGATTATATCTTAGCTACAATTAAACCAACAAAATCATGGTTATATCATGCTTCTGTTGCTAAAACGTGTGTGTATGAAAGCCTGCAAATTCCATCTAACTCTCAGATTGCTGATGTTTGCGTTTGGCTGGTTGACGGTGATGCTCTGTTATAAATTGGCATTTGTTGTTGTCACGATATGAGTTGATTGTAAGAAAATTACGTAAAAGCAAGAGTGTGTTTTGATAATAGTTTAGAAGGAATCATTAATCTTTATTTATATATAGCAAGTAGAAGGGATAAACAATCTACTGATCGTTGGCCTTCTACGTCACATAGAAAACCTGAAAATAGCACAAGAGTCTAGCATTTTGGCACATACACGACAATTATTGAAAACAGGGAGAACAACAACACATACAATACATAGATTGTGGATATGCTTCTTAGGCAGTTTCAACTGCATTAGCTGAACCCTTGGTGCAGAAATTAGAACATGCGTTGGTGCATTGTGCGACCGCTCCATTCACAATTTCACTTGCATCTAATTCATCGAAACAATATTAGAATTAAGGAATTATTCTATTATTCCAAAAATCTAAAAATTGTAATAATAATGAGGTTTTGCTTTACCGGAGTTCTGAAGAGTGGTTAAGGCATCGCACACAGAGAATGCACACCCCAACTTGCAGTATTCAGTGACAGCATCACCTTGAGTCAAAAATAAAAAAAAATCCATGCAAGTTGCACCAAAATTTTAGATCCAACTGGTAAAAGATATAACTTAATTAAACCACGACGAAAAAAAATTTAAATTATTCCGAGATTGGTATATGGATATCCCGGAGGACATGTCGTCCCAGAAACGATTTTGCACCCATAGTGTTTTGCACAGGTTGGCAGATTGGCTCCAGCACGAAGACTGCATAAAATATACTTGTCTCTGGCAACCCTGTTCGGGCAACAAATCTTTGCTTCGACTTGATTCTGCGCCATGACAAGACTCATTATGAGCACACTTAAAATCACAGTTTTGCCTTCCATCTTTAAACTGATTACTTGTTTGGTACGTAGAGAGGGCACTTAAACTTGTATTGATGAAATGGTGATGAAACAAGACTCGCTTAAATACTAGTTGTTCTACAGTTTACCACCACAAACATCCATTCATAACTTTATTTGAACCTTAAAAATCGACAACAGCAACGTGTGTTTTGGTTTCTTGCTTCTATGAGGAAATTTTAAAGGAGTAGTTGAGACACAAATATCAAGGAATAAAAGATTGAAATAATGAAATCCAAGTGCGAGATAGGAATCCAAAGTAGGTAGCTGTAAAGTTAATTACTCCCTCCGTTTCAATATATGTTGGATCTGTGTGTTTTAAATCTCTGAGCACCAGTAAAAGCCCAGCACTCGTAGGCGCTAGGAAGATAAACTCGCTATCAAGGTTGACATCTGGAGGGTGCGGGGGCCTACACCTTTTCGGTTTAGGAAAATTTAATTTTTCTAGATAAGTATGTATTCCTAGAGGGAAAAGGAAATCGGGTTTTGAGACTTATATAAATATGGGTCTAAGAGTTTGTAAATTATTCACATCAATAATAAGAAACCCTAAAACAGGTATTTACCTCAATACGTTTTGTTCTCTGCTTTCTTCTAACCTAATTCGTGGCCGTTCACAACAATATAGATAATGTTTTTGGAGATGTATTTTGTTTCAATTTACATGAAATTTTGATGTTTTAAGGTTAATTTTAACGGAAACTGTTCAACTAATTAGATTTTACATTCTTTTTTATAATTGGTTAACTGAATATAAAATTATATCTTTAATATACCTTTTTAGAAAGATCTAATTTTCTTAATCTTTATGAATTAAGTCAAAACATCAAATATTATAAAACGGAGGCAGTAATTAATTAGGGGATAGCCACAAGACTCATAATGAGCACTAGGTCTGGGCATCCGGATCCTCGGATCGGGTTCGGGTCGGGTCTTTGTCGGATCCGGATCCTTCGGATTCTGGAAATTTAGACCCACTTAGATATCTATAATTTTTCGGGTCGGTTCCAGGTCGGATCTTGTCGGGTCCGGGTCGATTCGGGTCTATAATTAAAATACCCATAATTTTCGCATTCGGGTCGGGTCCGGGTCAGATTTGGATATTAGATATAAAAATGAAATGAAATACTCAAATTCTATCGAATTTAGTCAAAATTTATCATATATATCTAAAATTTTACAAAATAACTTAAAATAAACTATTAATAGTTAAAATAGAACATTTTTAATTCTTTATTTTACATTTCAAATTTCACCATCCGATGTATGAAAATGTATCAACAATTACACGAAGTTTATGTTAATACATGCCACATATACGAAGTAAATGATAATATGGTGGTAACATCACAATCGGATTTAATTGATCTTAAGCAAAGTTAATGGGATCAATCCATAATATATGAAACTTAATAAACTTAATTAATTTTTTAAATAATCTTAATAATTATTAAACTTAATAAAATTAATAATTTATTAAACTTAATAAACTTAATAAACAGAATAATTTTTAAACTTAATAAAATTATTAAACTTAATTGGTTTTATTAATACACTTAACAATTATTAAACTTAAAAAATTTATTAAACTTAATAAATTATTAAACTTAATACTAAACATAATAATTTAATAAATTTATATTAAAATTAATAAACATAATAATTTAATAAATTTATTAAGTTTAATAATTTTAATAAATTTATTAAACTTTTTTCCCTTAAGTTTATTAAGTTTAATAAATTATTAATCTTATAAAGTTTAAATAATTATTAAGTTTATTAATAAAATAAATTAAATTTATTAAGTTTAATAATTGTTAAGTGTATTAATAAAATCAATTAAGTTTAATAATTTTATTAAGTTTAATAAAATCAATTATAGATTGTGTGGAATAAACGTTTGAGAGCTTCTTAAACAGTTAGAACAAATACGAAACATTTATCTAACCCATGATGCAGAGCTCGAAAACTCATAACCTCAAAGGGAAGGAGAAGAAAATGTATAAAAAGAGGAGCCAAAACTTATCATGAAGCAGAAGTGTGAAGTTTCATCAGCTCCCCTACTTTCTTAACGTTCCGTGCTTCAAATAAACGCCGAAGATGCGTCACCGCCGTTTAAGATACAATTTCTTATGTCAATTTGTTTATAAAAATTATCCTAGTCTATTTGTCAAAAAATAACTTATCCTAGCCATTTTGTTATAATAATCTGAGCAAAAACATCTCACAGACAAGAACACATACCTTCCTGAGCCTCTCCACCACTCTTTCTTTTATTATCTGGTCGAGTTCATCCATAAGAGCTTCAGTGTCATCCTCCTCATCGTCACTTTCGTCATCACTAACAAAGAACCAGGTCGTAAGATAACTTGAAGGAAATTTTGACTCTCAGTTGACATAAGTCATCAAAAATTCTCGAAAAGGATAGTACCGAAGCAATTGCATATTTCCAAACCATGGCTCTGATGAAAAGCCTTGAGTACATCCCTAGCAAAGAATTTTTAGCCAAATTTAAAGCACAAAAAATGAACTGCAATAGGAAGAAAAGAATGGAAAATAGGTACCTATTATCATCATCACTTATGATATCAACATCAGAGTTATTAAAGCCTAAAAGCAGGATATCAGAGTTAGAAAACATATGATCAAACTACATGTATTCTGTGACATATAATCAAATAAATAGTGAATTTCTCTAACCCTAGAGCAATAGCTGATTCCCTCTCCTACGGTCTCTATCATCTATTGACAAAATCAAATACCACATTAGTAGAACAAAGGAAGAAGCTTTACAAAATAACAGAGAAAAAGGTTGAAATTTATCGTCTCACTCACTACTTTAAGATTTGTCTTTGGAAGAGAAGTTTCTCCTCTCACGCTGTTCAAGTCATCACGAAGTTTCTTCTTCTGCACTTCCCATGAACGTCAAGAAAGGACCTCGGCGGTGTTTGAGCAACGGCCCGTTTCAGATCGGCGAGAAGAACGTAGCAAGTCAACATAGTGGGCGGTGATGCTTGGCAGAGTATAATCTTTGAGAATCTTAACGGTGGAGCTGTGCATCACATCTAACGGAGACATTTATAGGCTGAGGTCGTACAGTCTTTGACGCCGATTAGAATGAAAATGAGGGGGTGTGGGAGGAGAGATGTAATGGTGTTAAATGCTCAGTTTAATGGTGGACTTAATAAAACAAATCCGTTACATAGAGTTTTCGTCGGATTGAAGGGAGGCAAAAGGATGAAGGCCACTTACGGCTTGTCTGGTTTCTCCGCTATCACCCGCAAATGCAGCTTTTGCGGTTAGTAACGTTTATTTGCGTTTTAAAACAATCAGCGAAAACACTATAAATTGATTTAAGCTGCTCCGAACCTCCTAAAATCAGAAGCTAATTCTATCTAGCGTTTGCAGTTGTGAGAGGGTAAATTTTTTAAAAAAATATAAAAATATAAAATTAAAAAAAAATAATTCTATAATATTTTTTTTAAAAAATAATTGAAATACTAAAATCTATATATTATATTTTACTTCATATTATAAAAATTTTAAACAAAAACATTTTCTATAAGTTTTTTAAAAAGTTAATAGTATAATTTTATAAATATGATTTTTATATTTATTATAATATTATGATTTCTAAACTTTTAACATTATATAAAATATAAATATTGTTAATTTATTATTAACAGCTGCTACATTTGGTAGTTAATCAGTCATAACTATCCCGCAAACGCACCAATTTCTAACCGTTATACCAGTCGTGCAAATCTCTTAAAAACACTTAAGACTGCAACCACTCGCATCCGCAAACACCCGCAGTCGCACCCGCAACCGCTGCGGTTACACCAGTCAAGCCCTTAGTCTTTTTTTTAAAGCTGGATAATTATGCTATTACAACTATGAGAAATATTACAGACGATTCTACAGCCGACAATTCTACATGCCGTATGAGGATTTACGCTTGACTGCATCACCTGAGCCGCCCTATGGGATACACGCTTGACGGTACTCCTTGCGCCATGCTGCAAATATCTTGTAAGCCTTTTTCTCCTTTAATTCGCATAATTCCGCCTTCTCCGCTTATTGAAACCCAGACCTTATGGTGTAGAAACATTAATGAATCCTTAGTCAAACCACTGTACCAAAATGGCTTCCACTTCAGGCCCTTAGTATAGGACACTATAATATCTAGCAAAACACGGGCCTACCACTTCAGGCCCTTAGTATAGGACACTATAATATCTAGCAAAACACGGACCTACACACCTGATACCTGTAAGGGCCAAATTAAAACAGAAGTCCATTTATCATGTGCATTCATCGAGAAAGGAAAATTTTAGAAGTTGAAATTTTAGAAGCACCCTCTCCTTGCTGATATAGAGGGCTGAGAAAAGAACACAAGTCTGTTTTATTATTATAGATCTCACATTAAATTAAATTTTGAATGTGTATTTCTCAAAAAAAAATTGAGACCGTTTGTTGTAAAAAAAAGATTAAAATAAGTATTTTTATATTAAGAGAAAGAAAACATGAAATAAGTATCTTTTTCAAAATAACATGAAATAAGTATCTTTTTCAAAATAACATGAAATAAGAGTAAGATAACTAGGCCTGTTCAATATGGTAAAATCGAATCGTACCAAACCGAACTGAAATAAGCAATATGGATTGGTTTTGGTATATACCACATAAACCGAATGGATATGATTTTATAAAAACCATAGGATTTGAATATGGTTTGGTTTATAACCGAATAAATCGAACAAAACCGATCAAAATAGAAACATGTAAATATGTATATATTTTTTAAAGACACATGGTGACAGCTTGTAAATAGAAACATGTAAATATGCAGATCAATTGGTGTTACTTTTTCATGTGGGAGAGTTGTTAAAGGGTGAGGTATTGTATTCAAGGAACGCCAAACGCACCAACAACCTATATGGGGGAGTCGGTGAGGGTTCACATATGAGGGGTTAGGGTCGATGCTTTGTAGGGCTGTGAACCTGGGTCTGCGGGATGGATTGTCATATAAAAATTGATTTTTTATTGTAACAACCCACCCCGTGGGAACAACCTGCCCCGTAGACCCTGTGAACCCTCACTGACTCCTCCATATAGGTTCTTGGTGCGCTTGGCGTTCCTCGAACCCAAGATCTTTATCCATATATAATTTGGTATCTCTAGAAAGTTCAAAATGATAAATTATTTAGATGAATCACAAGAGATCCTTTAAAGCTAGTAATGCACGCATGGGGTCAATATCAAGCGTGGTTTGAAGCAAATGCAATGGACACAACATAAGAGCAATCACTACACCATCCAATTATTTCTCAAACCGTAAACTTACCAAGAATAGACGTGAATGACAATTCAGTGGCTTTAGATGAGTTCGAAAAAATTCTTCAAGTGAGGAAAAAATTATGGGGAGAAGGAACCAGAGAGGGCGTGTGTTATCTATACATACGGAGCTGAAATTACTCTCTTGAACGATGAAAACTATGTTATAATACTCAATCTATCAACATTTTGGAACAAACTCCAAGGATCTCTCTCTCGTCTCAAAGCGCTATTGAAGTTTCCACCGGCGTCCGGCGGCGCGTGAGAGCGCGTGCTGACGCCGGCGGCCCCTCCTCTCATCCTCTGGTTTTCTCTTTGCTCTACCTCGGTTTCTGCTCTCCCTTCGCCTTGCCTTGGACTCTGTCTCGAGCTCAACCTTTCGGCAAGTCTTTCTGCTCGCGAAGTGAGACAAACCAGAGGTGTTTGGCTGGCTTTGGAGTTCCGGCGCGGAGACGTGATGTTGTTTCTGGGGTGAAGTCGGCTTTTGGGGTGTTGTGCAGGTCATTTTCTCTTTCGACATGCTCTTTGAATCTGGGCTCCAGATCTGGAAGATGGAAAGCCCTTGCGATTGGGCGCTGCTTTCGCAGTTCCGATCTATGGTGGCAGTTGGCTTGGGTGGTTGGAGCAGTGGTCTCTCTCGGTGTCGAGGCGGTCCCTCTCTTAGTTCGCTTCGGTCAGGTGAGCTCCGGCGGTGATTTCCTCGGAGGCGAGTTGTAGGTTGTGGTATGCAGGAGAAGTTGATACCCATCTCACTTTACGGTTCGTGAAGGTTGTGCTGAGTGGAAGAGGCGAGCGGTCGTCTATGGCCCTCTGATTTTTGCTTGGTGACCTTCTTCACTTCGGTTCTCCAGTTCTGGTCGTTGACTTGGAACTATCGTGTTGTTGGTGACGGCCTTTTACACGGTTTGTTGGCTCTTGAGGTTATGTGGTGTGTGTACATCGTCGACACCGGTTTTATGCTTCAGCGAGTCACTGGCTTCTTGTTCTTCGGTTCTCGAAGCCGGCAAATGTCGTTTCGATCCTTGTTGGTCGTGATGGTGTCACATTTGAGACAAGCTCACATCCCAGTGCCAGTGGTGGTTACTTGATTATCTATCGGTAGTGTGCTTGTCTAGTTTTATGTGCAGGTCGTTAGAGTCTATTCAGTCAATGTGCAGCTTTTGATTTCAGCCCCGTCTTTGGCTCCATAGGCGAGTGTGTTCAGTGGGTCTGGACAGCTCTACTCAGGTACGGTGGTCTTCGATCCTTCTCACCTTTGGTTGTCTTGCGCTCAATAGACAATGAAGAATGCAGTCTTGGCAAGGTCACCGACAACCAGCTATTTTTTGAGACGTCCTGGGGACCCCGACATCCGAGAGGTAAAACCCACCTCCCTTGGGTTATCGTCAAAAGAGAAGAACGGTTGTTGGGTAGTCTAGTGATCATCGAGCTCTCTAGCAGAACGCGTCGGGTAGGTGGTGATGCGAAACTAGAATTGTAAAAATGTTGATTGAGATCATTTTGTCCGAGTCCAGTCTGTATTCGACGTTGATGCCCGGTTTGGGATTGATTAATATAAAAAAAAAAACTCCAAGGATCTGAATTTAGATTTCAAGAACCAACAATATAGCCAAAATTTGCAACGAAGCTGAAAGAATTAACAATTATAAGAGAAATTTTTCAAGATTTCAGAATAGTTTACCTACCTCGAGTGTAAAACAGGACTGTGGATGCACTAGCGAAGATCGTTTAAGCTTTTCACAAAGAGTTATTTTTGTTGGTTATTATTCTATTTCGATCTAACTTAGTTATCATAAGAAACTTTAGTTTGAGTTATACAATAGCTTTTATAAATTGAAAAAGTCATATTGTCATTTTTATAAATTGAAAAAGTCATATTGTCATTTTATATGATATAGGACAAAATTATTGATTTTAAAATAAAGGATTAATGTAAATATGATATCTCAATATCTTAATATTAAATATCAGTTCACATATCTCAATGATATACACCAACTACACTAATTACATCAACTAACTTTCTAAAATAAGTTTGTCTTTATCACCAGGTATCTGCATGTGCTGCCCAGTTTTTTTTTTTCATTTTTTAGCTTAGACTAGAGCCTAATTTTTTTTAAAAAAATTATATATTTTTTTGAAGAAATGGATCCCAACTTTTTTGAGATAGGACCCATTTCATTTTTGAGACAGACCAAAATGTGGGATGCCAAAATGTTAGATAATGCAAAACGAATAATAGAATACACCAACTACTCCATCCATATTTAAATATTTCTCTAAATATCAATTTAAAATAGGTTTGTCTTGTTTTTATCAGCAAGATTTGTTTTTTCTTGGCTTCTTTGCTTATATCTATTATGTTTTCGTTTGATGCTTAAACACATCATTTTGTACAAGAACTTACTAACAAATGGACCTGAAGGACCTTATATCGAACGTAGGAGACAACAAGATAAGCGAAGAAACAAATGTTCTGATCTCTTCGCTTCCTTCATGCACAGATTTCCAAGGGAAGAAGCTTTGTAATTATCAAGGATGTTGGTATAACTACACAACTCTCCAAGGCGTTCTTAATTTCCAGGCAGGTTTTAAACCCCAAGACACCGATATAATTCTTGCATCTTACCCCAAATCAGGCACTACTTGGCTCAACACTACAAGAAAACAGGCTTATTCTGAGGGCCAAAATCGTCAGTATGTCGTCGGAATACGGTTATTCCGACGACATACCGAGAAAAATTTTCTCGAAAAATTCCTCGGAATTTCAATATCCCTCGGAATTTCCTCGGAATTTTCTGACGGAATTCCGAGGAAACAAAATTCCGAGGAAAATTTGAGGACCACTGTTCCTCGGAAAAGTCGTCGGAAAATACCGAGGAACGAAGCCCTCGGCAAATTCCGACGGAAATTGTCCTCGGAAATTTCCGACGACAGTGTCCTCGAATTTTCCGACGACAGTGTCCTCGAATTTTCCGACGACTGTGTCCTCGGAAAATTCGACGACCTCTTCCTCGAATTTTCCGAGGACGTCGTCCGTCGGAAAATTCCGAGGGAAGAGGTCGTCGGAATTTTCCGACGGACAGTGTCCTCGGAATTTTCCGAGGAACACAGGTCGTCGGAATATCCCAAAATTTTTTTTTTAAATTAATTTTTTTAAAAAAAAATTTAATTTTTTGAAATTAAAATTCGAAAATATAAAATAAAAATTAAAATATAAAAACATATTATATAAAATTCAAAGTAGTACAAATAAAAATAAAACATTGTGAGTTTTTGAAAAAAAAACTACGGGTTTTGGGTGTTCGGTCCGGCATGCTCGAACACCTCGCTCGGTGCAACCTCCTCATCATCTCCATCATTTGCTCGTTCAGCTTCCTCTGTGCCTCAAAGCTCGCCTGTTGAGTCGCCATCTGGGTCTCCAATGCAGATATGCGATCATCCTTGTCCTGCAACTGACCCATAAGTGCTTCTGGATCAACAAAGGGCGGTGGTGCAGCAGAAGACGGAACTGATCGGAACCGACGACCCAGACCGAACAAACGTCCCTTCTTCTTTGGAACCGACTGAAATAGAAAATTGTCAAATTTAAATATTAAATAATAGAAAAGATGAAAAAACGTTAAATAATAGAAAATCTGAATTGAACTTTAAAAAAAAACTTACCTCTTCAACGATTTCGTTGATCCAAACCCGAGGCAAGTAGGTCGAACCCGTCGAATCGTCATCCTCGGTTTGAATCTGAGACACCTCGTCTTCCACCTGAGTGTCGATGAGGGTGACCACATCCCTCACAACACCATCATCAATCTGGCGGTCTTCTTGTTGGTATCGCCCTCTTCATTAGGCGAGATCATCAACCGCTCGCCCTCATTTTCTTCGCCTTGAAAAACATAAATTAACAAACATTAGTAATTAGAAGAAATGCACATAAAATAAAATTTAAAAACTTAAATAATAGAATAAAAAGCGACTAGCTTACCATGCGATCCCCCAGAGTGGCAATAGATTGAGCACCCAAGTTATGCTTGAAGACGCCCTTCCCTTTACGGTCGCTCCTGCGGTTGGTGGAGTTGGTGGAAGAAGTTGATTTCGTCTCATCCTTACTCCAATGCACACCCAACTCCAACCAGACCGTGGGGTTCATCGACTTTGGGACCTTTAAATTAAAAAAAATTGTTAAATAGATTAAAAAAAAATTTAATAAATTAAAAAATTGTTTATTAAATAAAAACAAACCTTGTTTATTTCCCACTTCTTCTTCCACTCGTGGATCTGCTTCCCATAGTTGTCCATAACTTTATGGACGAAGTTGTGATAGATATACAATGTATCATCGGCATTCCAGTTGAATTCTTGCTGAAAATAAAACACAATTAGTATAAAATTTATATTAGAGATTAAAAATATAAGTAAAAAATTAGAATACTTACCGCAAACTGTTGAAACCACAGATGCTGCTTGTCGGTAGGGAAGTCGGTGAAAGTCGGATGTCCCTTGTCGAGGGCCGAGTACATCATACGGTTGATCCATGCGCTGATCCCGTTCGAGGATCGGTTGAACCTAATAAAAAGAACAAATTATTAAAAAGGAATCAAATTTTAATGAAAAAAAGTTTTAATTACCATGTTTGACCCCGTCCATGTGGATACGGAGTGAGATAGGGAAGATGCTCACGACCGGGCTGTCGAACAAACTCCGCAACTCTCATCACTCCCGGAGGACCCTCAGGAGCAGGAGCAGGAGCAGGAGCGGGAGCGGGAGCGGGTGCAGCAACGGTAGCGGGAGGAGAAGGAGAGGGAAATGGAGAGGGAGATGTATGGTAGGAGCTGTGGGGCGACGATGCGGAACCCTGAATGGAGTGGCTTCCCGAACCACCACGACCACGACGCTGTCGAGACCGGCTCTGATCATCACCATAAGACCTATATATAGTTTTAATATATAAGAAATTGTTTTAAGTCATAAAAAAAGTTTAAATATAAAAAAATAGTTTAATAATAAAAAAAAAAGTTTTAATATATAAAAAATAGTTTAATAATTAAAAAAAAGTTTTAATATATAAAAATAGTTTAATAATTAAAAATAGTTTAATAATTTTAAAAATAGTTTTAATATATAAGAAATTGTTTTAAGTCATAAAAATAGTTTAAATAAAAAAAATAGTTTAATAATTAAAAAAATAGTTTTAATATATAAGAAATTGTTTTAAGTCATAAAAAATAGTTTAAATATAAAAATAATGTTTTAATATATAAGAAATTGTTTTTAAGTCATAAAAATAAAAAAAAATTATAAATTGTTATTATACATGATTTATTTATATATATATGTATAAAAAATTATTAATCATTTATAAACATAAAAAAGGTTTATAAATATTTTAAAAAATTTTAAAACGTTTTATTATATATAATTTATTACTGGAAACATGAAAAATGTTTTTAAAAATCGAAAAACATTTTTAAAAATCAAAAAAACGTTTTTAAAATACAAAAACGTTTTGATTTCTAACCAAAACAAAAAAAAATTCCAAAAAAAAATTCCAAACTATCCATTCAATCCATTCAATCCTAAACTATCTAACAAACAACCTAAAATCCGAAATTATAATCTAACAAACCCTAATCCATTGAAAAAAACATAATCCATTCAATCCATTCATATACTTACATGATTCCGAGAGAGGGAGAGAGGTGAGGCCGGGAGAGAGGGAGAGAGGCGACCGGGAGAGAGGGAGAGAGGGAGAGAGGGAGAGAGGCGACCGCGAGAGAGGGAGAGAGGGGGAGAGGCGACCGCGAGAGAGGGAGAGTGGGGACCGGGAGAGAGGGAGAGAGGCGACCGGGAGAGAGGGAGAGAGGCGACCGGGAGAGAGGGAGAGAGGCGACCGCGAGAGAGGGAGAGAGGGAGAGATGAGAGATTTGAGAGATGAGAGATCTGAGAGATGCGGCCGCAGGGAGATCTGTTTTATTTATAAATTCCGACGGAAACCGGTTCGTCGGTATTCCGTCGGAATTCTGAAAACCCTAGTTCCTCGGAATTTCCTCGGAATTTTCTGAGGAAATTCCGAGGAACACTGAAAAATTATGATTTTCCTCGGAATTTCCTCAGAAAATTCGAGGAAATTCGATGAACCAGGGTTTGGGGTTTCAAAACCTCGATTTTTTGTCAGATTTCATTTCTTATACAAATGTAATGCATACTATTGAATATTATTTGTATAAATGATCATAATTTAGGTAATAAAAATATTTCAACAATAATTGCACGTATTCTCTTTAACGCTTGTTAAAGTGTATAAGTGTTTCTTTTATGTTGTGTGGTTTTCTTTCATGCAATCGTAAAAGTGTTTGTTATCATCTGAAACACCAAAGTTTGACTTCATAATCTGGTTAAGACACTTAATGAAGGTTATATATGTGTTATTCAATCCGCAAAACGTAGTTTTGGTTCAAAACCCCTAGTTCTCGAATTTCCTCGAATTTTCTGAGGAAATTCGAGGAACACTGAAAAATTATGATTTTCCTCGAATTTCCTCAGAAAATTCGAGAAATTCGAGGAACCAGGGTTTGGGGTTTCAAAACCTCGATTTTTTGTCAGATTTCATTTCTTATACAAATGTAATGCATACTATTGAATATTCTTTGTATAAATGATCATAATTTATGTAATAAAAATATTTCAACAATAATTGCACGTATTCTCTTTAACGTTTGTTAAAGTGTATAAGTGTTTCTCTTATGTTGTGTGGTTTTCTTTCATGCAATCGTAAAAGTGTTTGTTATCATCTGAAACACCAAAGTTTGACTTCATAATCTGGTTAAGACACTTAATGAAGGTTATATATGTGTTATTCAATCCAAGAAAACGTAGTTTTGGTTCAAAACCCCTAGTTCCTCGAATTTCCTCGAATTTTCTGAGGAAATTCGAGGAACACTGAAAAATTATGATTTTCCTCGAATTTCCTCAGAAAATTCGAGAAATTCGAGGAACCAGGGTTTGGGGTTTCAAAACCTCGATTTTTTGTCAGATTTCATTTCTTATACAAAAGTAATGCATACTATTGAATATTCTTTGTATAAATGATCATAATTTATGTAATAAAAATATTTCAACAATAATTGCATCGTATTCTCTTTAACGCTTGTTAAAGTGTATAAGTGTTTCTCTTATGTTGTGTGGTTTTCTTTCATGCAATCGTAAAAGTGTTTGTTATCATCTGAAACACCAAAGTTTGACTTCATAATCTGGTTAAGACACTTAATGAAGGTTATATATGTGTTATTCAATCCAAAACGTAGTTTTCGGTTCAAAACCCCTAGTTCTCGAATTTCCTCGAATTTTCTGAGAAAATTCGAGGAACACTGAAAAATTATGATTTTCCTCGGAATTTCCTCAGAAAATTCCGAGGAAATTCCGAGGAACCAGGGTTTGGGGTTTCAAAACGCCAGCATAATATTGCAGCTTTCGCCTCGAATGTACTGATGTAACACCAAATGCATCTGTTTTCACACCTCGATCTGGAGTGTTGTCGTGCCAATCACAATAGAAAACAGTACAGCGCAATCCAAGCATACCCAAATACTTGATTTCCATAATCTCATGTATGTGTCCGTAGTATACATCATCTCCTGATGCAGAACAAACGCCAGCATCATAGGTCGTACGCGAACGTCTCCTCTTTTCAGTTGTGAATGCATATCCTCGAGTACAAAATCTTGGATATGACTTCACAACATAGTTTGGTCCAACCACCATTTCGCGTATCCAATCGTCAAATGTTTCACCTCTGGCTAAACCAGCAGACACCTATTAATAGCACATATATAATGAATTAGTATAAATATGTGATAAAATTGTATAAATATGTGATAAATGATATTTTAATTTGTTTAAGGCACTCACATAAGTAAACATCCATCCAGCAAATTCTCTCTGCTTCATTTCTTCTAGTTCCTCCTCTGTGGCGTATCTATATCCGAACCGCTTTTCTGCCATGAAAATCCTGTACATGTGATGACAATAATGTAATTAATTAAGATATAAATGTTAATTTGTTAAAATAAAAATTTGTAAGATAATAAACTTACCTCTCATATTGAAGAACATCTTCGCAGTTGGTGAGCAAATATGTTTGCAAATGACTTCGCTCCTGCTCAGTAAGTCGACGGTCCTTTGGTTTTCCGCTAAGTCGTCCAACATCTGTGAAAATATCTGGAACCTTAACATGATATGTTGCTCGTTCGCCTCTATCATCATGCCGAGCAGGTCTTCTGTTTTTGGTCTGAACTTCTGCTGGAAAGTAGTACTCGGCAAAGTTTGAAATTTCTTCATTGATCATCTGTGCGACTATAGAACCTTCTACCCTACTTAAATTTTTCACCATCTTCTTCAAATGGAACATATACCGCTCATACAGATACATCCATCTATACTGCACATGACCACCAAGTTCCAATTCTCTTACCAGGTGAATAACAAGATGCTCCATAACATCAAAAAATGAGGGAGGAAATATCTTCTCAAGGTTGCACTGAATCACGGCTATGTTAGTCTTCGATTTTCAATACCTTCAAGAGTCACCGATCTGGTGCATAAATCGCTGAAGAAAGCACTTATCCTGCAATTGCTTCATGAACATTTCGTGGTAATAGTTCCTTGAAGGCAAACGGAAGGAGGCGCTCCATCAACACATGGCAATCGTGACTTTTCAAGCCAATAAACTTTCCTTCCTTTCGTCGATACGCTACGCGAAATTAGATGCGAACCGCCTGGAAACTCCACATCGCTTGAAATCCAATCAAAGAACGCATTTTTCCCTCTCCATCAAGTCGGTATATGGGAAAAGGAGCCCTACCATTCCCATCAACATGAAGTTCGAGCGAGCACATATATCGACTAAATCCAGTCTTGACTTCAAATTATCCTTTGTTTTACCTTGAACGCTAAGGATAGTGTTCATTAGATTGTCAAAAGTTCTTCTCAATATGCATGACATCTAAATTATGTCTTAGCAGATGATCCTCCCAAGATGGCAGATCCCGTAAAATACTTTTTGTGCCGCTTATGTAGTTCTCCAACAGCATCTACCGAAATTGCTCATGTCCCCGACGTCTGCCGTCCTTGCTGCACCAAAATCTCTTAGTTGTGTCTTCAAACCTTTCCCACTAACTTCCTCAGGTGGACCATCAAACACCTGCTTGTTCTTCCTAAACAAAGTCTTACTCCGACGGTATGGATGATCAGGTGGTAGGAATCGTCTGTGACAGTCAAACCAACACGTTTTCTTCCGTTCTTTAGTTGGAAAGCATCTGTGTCATCTTGACAATATGGACATGATAGCCTCCCATCGTTGTCCATCCAGATAACATACCATATGCTGGAAAATCACTTATTGTCCACATTAGTACTGCCGCATTTGAAAGTTCTCTTTACACGAAATATCGTATGTTTCAGCACCTTCAGCCCATAGTTGTTGCAACTCATATATTAGTGGCTGAAGAAACACATCAGCGATCTCTTAGGATGCTCTGGTCCGGGAACGAATGGAGAGAAACAGAAACTCTCGCCGCAAGCACAAGTTTGGGGTAAGTTGTATGGTGTAACAATGACTGGCCATAGAGAATATTGTCTTCCACTCTTCCCATACGGGCTGAAACCATCAGTACATAATCCAAGGTAGACATTTCTTCTCTCATACGCAAAGTCGGGATACTTTGATTGGAAATGCTTCCACGCTTTTGCATCTGAAGGATGTCTAATCTCACCATCTGTTGAGTGCTCCGCATGCCATCTCATTCGCTATGCCAGGCGCTCGAAGATACAACCTCTGCAATCTTTCCGTCAAAGGCAAATACCACATCCTTTTATATGGCACTGGAACTCTTCCACTCGTATCTTTATAACGAGGCTTCCCACAAAACTTGCATGAAATCCGCTGGTCATCCGCCCTCCAATAAATCATGCAGTTATCGCTGCATACATCTATTACCTGATAAGATAAACCAACACCGCTACGAAGTTTCGAACCTCGTAGTATGAACCTGAGCTACATTTTCCTCAGGTAGAATACCTTTAACAAAATCAGCTATCGTGATCCATACAGTCTTCAGCCAAGTTATAATCTGTTTTAATGCCCATCAGTCTTGTAGCAGATGATAAAGCTGAATGACCATCTCTACAACCTTCGTACAATGGTTGCTTTCCAGCATCCAACATATCATAAAATCTCCTAGCTTCTGCATTGGGTAAATCTTCCCCTCTAAAATGATCATTTACCATCTGCTCAGTACCTACACCATAATCTACATCCGTTCTAATTGGTTCTTCTAATCTAACCGCCGGCTGAGGTTCGCTAGTACTACCAAGTTCATAATTAGTTTCCCCATGATGATACCAAATTTTGTAACTTCGTGTAAACCCACTCAAATATAGATGAGTCCAAACATCCCACTCTTTAATAACCTTTCTATTTTTACAATTAGAGCAAGGACATCTTAACTTACCTGTTTCTGCTTCCGGTTGTCGGCGAACTAACCCCATGAATTCGGTTATACCTCGTTGGTATTCTTCCGTAAGCAATCTCGTGTCCGGATCCAAATGAGGTCGATCGATCCAAGAACGAAAATAATTTGAAGAAGACATGTTTTTTTGAAATAAAATTCGTGATAGTAGGAGGGAAGGAGAAGAAATGGAGTGAATGAAGGTGAAGAGGGGTGGCTGTATTTATAGATGAAATCCTGCCGAGATACTGAGGAAATTCTGAGGAAATTCCGAGGAAAACAGACACTTCCTCGGAATTTCCTCGGAATCCCCCAACGGCTCTCCAACGGCTCTCTAACGGCTACAAAAAGTCGTCGGAATTTTCAAAATCTCCGTCGGTTTTTTCCGACGGACACCTTTTCCTCGGTATTTCCTCGAAATTTCGAGGAAATACCGAGGAAACCACATTTCTTGGTTTCTCGGTATTTCCTCGAAATTTCGAGGAAATACCGAGGAAACCACATTTCTTGGTTTCCTCGGTATTTCCTCGGTATTTCCTCAGAAATTTCCGAAGAACTCATTTTCCCTCGGTATGTCCCTCAGAATAGTGATGTTTTCTTGTAGTGCAAGGCTCTCACCGTCGCCCTCATGGAGAGATCAAAGAACCAATCCTTTGATCATCATCCTCTACTATCTAATGGTCCTCATGGCCTTGTACCATTCTTGGAGCTCCATGTGTATCATGAAAGCTCAAGTCCTAACCTAGCCAAGTTCTCATCACTTCCGAGGCTGTTCTCAACTCACATGCCACTGCACGCGATGCATGAGACCCTCAAGGACTCTCCTTGCAAGATTGTGTACCTGTGCAGGGACGTGAAGGACACATTAATCTCGTCGTGGTTTTTTAGGAGTGCTATTCATAAAATGGAACCAACCAGAAGCCTTCTCGAGGCTACGTTCGAAGCATTCTGCAACGGAACTATCTATTATGGACCCATTTTGGAACATGTCTTGAGTTATTGGAGAAGAAGCTTGGAAGATCCCAAGCAAGTGCTTTTCATGAGATATGAGGAGATGAAAGCTGAGCCTCTTGATCAGATCAAGAGACTTGCGGAGTTCTTGGGTTGTCCTTTCACTAAGGAAGAAGAAGATAATGGATTGGTGAATGAGATCTTGGACTTATGCTCTCTGCGTAACCTCAAGGGTTTGGAGGTTAACAAAGCCAAAAGATTTAGCCAGACCTTTTTCCGTAAGGGAGAAGTTGGTGACTGGAAGAATTATCTTACTCCTGAAATGGCGAACAAGCTAGACATGATCATCCAAGAAAAATTGCAAGGTTCTGGTTTAAAATTCTAAATATATATGGTTTATGTGTCTTCTTTGTTGTTGTTTTCTTTCATTTTCTCTTTCAATTGTCACCGTTGACAAAAAAAAAAAATCTTTCAATTGTCACCAGCAGCAGACCGAAAACTTCATTCTAAAGTTTGTACACCAATATTATAATTAATAAATTTAGTATAGTGTCTTCCAATTGTTAATTTGTTACTTTTACGGAAGTGTGAAGCTGTTAAACTGATAGTATCTAACGTCTAGCATCTAGAACACTTAATCAAAGATCTAAACGATTATAATGATCTAGATGTTTAGAATTATAAAGTGAACAAAAAAGATGTTTAGAATTATCTAATATATGTAGTATATATAATAAATATATGTTAATGTATATAGGCATATAGCACGATTTGTACAAAACAGAATTAAGATATGTTGTTTAATAAATCCAGAAAACATATTGAATCAAAAGTTATAATCTGGTTAAATAACATAGGGTTGTGCCAGAAAAAAAAAACATAGGATTGCTTGTAATATTGATTACTCTATTCTTATATACTATTAATGAAATACTTTTCATATATAAATAATATGATGTGTTTAATTTAAATGTTTTGAAACTATAATGTTACTTTTAAACTAACAATACATGTATTAAAAAAGTGCGGATGAAATGCTTCGTATTTATATGTAAAATTTGTATAGATAAAAATAAAAATTTAAGTTGCACAGTTCTTTTTATAAAAATCTTTTTGGGATAATTTTCTAGCTAGTAGGTGTCTGTTCATCCTAATGTGCAACATGTAGAACTTGGATCCGTAGAGGATCTTACAGAAAACTATTTCGTGCATCAGTCTATTAAGCAAGTCTTGGAATCGACCAAGCGTGGGAAGTAAAGTCAGACAAGAACTGAAATATAGAGAAGATTGGTTAAACTGCATCAAGTAGTACTAGATCTAATCTATATTTACAACCATATAAACTAGCAATTATGTTTCAACTAGTTTTTAAAGTTAAAGCAAAAAATAAAATATTAAAGTGGATGTAGATGCTTTGTTTACTAAAGAAAAAAAAATATTACTATAGGAATTTTATTTATTTATTTTATTTAATTTCTAGAGCTACATTAAATATAAGTATATCAAAAAATTCTATAGAGAATTTTACATAAAATTTCTACAAATACATCTATCCAATCCCCCCCCCCCCCCCCCTCATAATATAATTTTCAACCCAAATAGCTATATGATCTCAAAATGTTCAATAATTTTTTTAATACATTGAACGAATAAATTTTGAAATTGTTGTCTGCTATAAAGAAAATGACAGATAAGTTGAAGACAAGAAAAGGCAAATTTAAACATTTTGGTTACTATTTACCTGGATTCATTGGCTTTAATATCCACTAATTATAAGATGCCACCTGTGAATTTTGAATTTAATATGATATTCATATATATTGAATCTGCGTTGGTCGACACCGTCGGGTAAAGACGTGGAAATTACTCGAGACGGACCAAAATCAATCTCAAATTGCTCTCTCGACACCAAAGGGTCAACACTGATGAAGAGTGTCGATCGACACTCTTTTAGCATGGATCGATACCCATCGGGTAAAGTAACATATACTTCACTAAAAACATGCCTTGATCAACACCCATATAGTGTCGGTCGACACCCTATGGAGTCCCAACTGCGTTTTCTGCAACTCCGAAATTGGCTGAGGAGATGGTTTACAAGCCAAAGGTCCCGTATCCTATTAACGCACTGGAACACTTGGTTTTCGCTAGAGAGTGAAAATTATACATGAAGGTGTTCCTTTTGACGACGCGTATGAAGGCTATCAGTTGACTCATTTCTTCAGGAACTCCAAAGAAACTGAGGAAAATGTTAAGGCACTGTCTGATGAAGTTAAAAGTGCATCTAAAAAGGTCAAGAAGCTGATAAGGCTCACAAACCTTGGAAAATCTTTAGTTCCGTGAATTATTCCAGGAGTTGGATTTTCTGATGCCTTCTGCGATACTGAATCTTCAGTTAGAATCTTGTCTAGGGACATTGACGAGACATTGGGGTTTGCTACATAATCTTCTAAGATTACTCTAACTTTTGCAAACCAATCCACCAAAGTCTCCAGAAGATGTTTTCAAAGATCTAGAAGTGAAAGTTATGAATTGCACAGTCCTTGAAGACTTTCAGGTGTTGGATTTGGGCAAGGCCTCAAACTTTCCTCTAAACCCACAAAATGTTTTCATGACTACAATAGGTGCAGTAGTTGACATGCAGAAGAACATGATCTCTTTCGAATTATTGATCAGAATCTCTACTACAAGGATGTACCAGAAAACAGAGGTAGACATCTAGCTTCCTGGATTGTTATCTCTGATATTGTTTTTGCATAGGATTTTTAAGAAGACTTAAATGACAAGAGCTATGTTAAGAGTGCCCCTACGATACTAGTGTTGATCACAACAGTGTCGGTTGACACCCATTTGTTATCAGAGCACGAAGAGATACAATCATATGTCTGGGGAAAAGACCTAGAGGAAGAAGAAGAGCTAAAGGATTAAGGGCAATCCTCACTTGACACTGATTCCATAGAGCTTCTCAGATGCTGTCATTGCGTACAAAGTACACATCAGAGGTTTCTCACAGCCTTCGAACAGGGTTTACTTCTGAGATTATAGACAAGGTAGAGGCTTCTATGAAAGGTTTTATGAGTAGTGTGCTGAATTTGAAGCGACTGGACTTTTGGAATTGTTTTGGATCATGTTCCCAATCTCAGCTAGACTGAATCTGGTCTTCAAAGTCGATCTAATGATTGTAAACAAGCACTTGGTGAGAGGCCACCCACATGTAAGTTTTTTTTTTTTTAAAAGGCATGTGTCGTAACGTACCGAGTGTCGGTCGACACCTACCCTTTCATTGGGTAGTGATCAAAACTTCACAGCATCAGTCGAAACTCACTCTATTCTCAGGTACGACTCGCACTTTCTATTGCTTTTATTTGTTTTTATTTGTTTCTTTTGCCAAACTCGGACTGAATACCACTGTGGATAGTGTTGTTTAAGTTTGTGAAAGGTTTCAACTAAAATTGTTTCTTTTTTTGAGTGTCAGTTGTTATTCAGTCAAAATGGAGCTAGTTGGCGGCTATGAACTTTTTCTTGGAACTAACCACATAACCACTACTTTAGCACCATCCTTTGAGTTACTGATTGCAGGTTGTATTATATGGAAAAAGCAAAAGCGGATCGATCTGCCAGTAATATCCACGCTTACTATGAGTGTGAAAAAACCAAAGCTGACTTCCAATCTAATATACTCAATTCTCTTGTCTTGAGGCTTGGTATGCACTAGATTGAATTCCTCGTTAGGTCTGAAAAGGCATGTATGTGTGGTATGGTTCCCTACTCTCTTCACTTCAGCATCTTGAAAATGAAAAAAAAAATTGAGATAAATTCCTGAGGAGTAAAGTGGTAGGAAAAATTTTCTATGTCCCATTTATTTTACTGCAATGGAATATGATTAACAAAGTTTGAAGGGAGGGTTAGAAATTTTTTATGTGATCTCATTATTCGCTTAACTTTGTAGAGATATAAAAAGAATAGAAAATGATTCAGATAAGTGAGAAAAAAGAGAAGAAAATGATCAAATTAAGATTGCAAGTGTGATCAGAAACCTGAATGGGTATGTGTCCATGTGTCCTTTGATCAATACTCCCAAGATACGACTGCACATTAAACTCTTAATTGAGGTCAGTAGAGGGAATGTCAGATGGTATCTAGTGAGCTGTGGGTTGGATGGTCAGGTTGTTAAGCAGAGGTTGAGTACATGGAAGTACCTTCTAAGATTGGTATTATTTGATGTGGCTTACAACGCTGTAAGAGGTGACAATGGTGGTTCAAAAGAGTCAGTGAGTTCTGACATTTTCAAACCTTTTCCACAGGTTTATTCTATGTTTTGCGTGAGAAAAGCAAATGATAAGCCATGGGGAGTTGATATAGTATAGTTTTATGGGTTTTAACCATGGTATACGTCCTGTTTTAGAGTCTATATTATACATTTTGGTGTTATTTTTTGTTGTACAAGGTTTAAGTTACCTTGGATGCAAATAAGTCAATTTCAGATATAGAACTGTGCAGACGCATAAGAAGTAGGCTGAGCAATTTTTTAGTTAAATTTGACTTGATTCGTTATTCATTTCGACTTGATTCGAAAAATCTGGATATACATAAGTCATTGGAGCAAAGCAAATATAAAAAAAATCAATATCCGTTAGAAACGAAGTAAATCACAAATACTAAAAATTTCATGATCGGATTTCCGCTCTCCTCCATTTTTATACAAATATAAGTAAATCAACAACTAAATAGAGAGTTGTAAATGTATAATTTTATATAATTATTCTTTCAACATATAGTTTTAATAATTCCAATTATAAATTACTTATAAAAATATTAAATTAAGATAGAAATATAATTTTTTTATAAAAACTATAATTTTCAAAAATATGTTTTATAAAAATATTTATTTTGAGAATACGAAAATATAGTTTTGAATATAAGTTTATAAAGTTTTTTTAGATTTACTAGTACTGAACAAAGTGGTTGAGATATTCGTAAATATTCATAAATATTCGTAAATATTCATAAATATTCGCAAATATCTGTAAATTTTCCAGATATCTGGAAAACAAGATATCCATATTTTTTCAAAGCAAACAAATCAGAAAATCAGATATCCGTAACCTAGAAAGCAAATCACAAATAATGAAATTTATGGTACTATCTGCTCTGTGCCCACCTCTAGTAAGAAGTTTAGCACCGAATGGAAATCTTCCCACCGATGGATGATGCTCATATTTTGATACAAGATAGAGAACTGACCTAGATTTCCAATGTCGCCGGTTTTGGGTTGATCCAACGGTTAGATCCAAAGTTAATGCGCATTTTACTAAAGAGTGGACAGTTTGACGCGTGAGGAGGAAGCTGCAGAGAACTCAGATCGATCTACCTGGTGTCGATCGACACCAAGGCTGGTGTTGGTTGACATTCCTTCAACAGAAGCAAACTGACGAGTTGATGCAAGTTTCAAGAATTGCAATTTTCCCACAAGTTTTCTATATTTGCACAAGAGTCTATAGACGTGTTTTGACATATATTATATGCTCTAAGCCATTTTTTTAGGCTAAGCTTCATTTTATTTTTGAAAAAAAAGTCAGAACTCCTTCATTAATTGATTAGAACTCCCGTTGATTATTATTTATACAGTTTATTCATACTATGATTTGTGTTTCTACTTCCAAGTAAATCACATGTTAGATTTAGTGTTCTAGAATTTATAATGAATTGCTAGATTGATTGAATTGTTAGGATAATCTTATAAACGTACTGTTCATCATGATTAAATTTAAAGTTAGATTTGGATTGAAAACATGATAATCTAGATCATAGGACAATTGGTAGACACGAGCGTAATTGATTACCTAAACTAGTCCTGCATGAGCTAAATACTTATACGCAACGATAGTTGGTTTAAAGATTTATTGAATATATCAAACATGTTTTTAATATACTTGTCTAAAGTAACTGAATTTGCAACTAGAGTTGGGATTTTAGGAATTAGACATAGATAATTCTACAGCGAGAGCTGATTATCTTCATCATTGTGATTTGAGATCAAGAACTGATTTTAATAAAACATTGAACGATTCGTTAATCTGCAATTCAGAATTACCCATTTGAGTTCCCTAGATCTAGATCTAGCACTTTCTCCCATCGCTTAAAACTCCATTTACCTTTTGTTGTTTATTTCTTTATTATTTACTGCCTAGCTTAATGTGGTACCCATTAGTCTATTGTGTGAAACATATAATCTCTGTGGATTCATTCCCCAAGTGTAATATCGCACTTTGAACTTGCAAAGTAGCTCAAAGGAAAAATTTAAGCATTATTTGGAGACCTAAGAAAGTTGCAATTGTTAGTTCGTCGTCATAGTCGGGCTCTGACGCTAGTTCCGACAAAGATTTTTTCGGCACGACTCCTGATGTTCTCTCTCATCCAGTATTTTATACTTGGAGAACTTCAAGTACGGAGAAATATGTTTTGGTTTGAGGGAGGCCATAAGCAGTGGCGGACCCAGAACCTAATTTTAGGTGGGTCAAACCATGAAAAAAATAATTAAAGGTGTCAATTGAGGGGGTTTGAAACCAGGTTTGGGGTGTCACCAAGGGTATTTTACCAGCAGAGCTACATACATTTCATTGTTTATCCATACAAAACACATTTTTATTCAGATTTAAGGGGTGTCATGTGACACCCCACCTCTTAACGTGGGTCCGCCACTGGCCATAAGGATTCCTCCCAAAATCAAGTTTCTTCTTCTTTCTCCTTCGGTGGGTCCATGGTCTGCACTCCCATGGTATTTTACTATTTATGAATCATTCCTGAATGAATGTCATTTCTGGTTCCCTTTTCCATGTATGTTGTTAGGTTATTCTCAGAAACATCAGATAGTGATCTTCCAACATTCTGTCAGCGGCTTTCTGTCAGCAGTATCCGAGCTGTGGTCGGACTTAATGTTATGACTGGTGAGATCGGACGGAGCATGAGTTCCTCAGCTTCTCGAGGTCTTTACGATATTCAAATTTGTTTCCCTGTAAGGCCGGTGTGTACTACCTTTCTGGTAGTTCCTATATTGTTACTTCACTGCCCAAACGGTCGCAAACTGCGAGAGCAATATTTTTTCATGCGAATTGATGCAAATTCGGTGACTGCTGATCTTGTTCACATTGTTCAACGAGAATGGAATGAGAATCCTTGTTAGTTGCTTATGAATCTCTTAATTTCTATCTCTATTTTATCAATTTCTTTTGTTTTTAGTGCGTCCTGTGAGCTCGAAGCAGCATATTAAGAATTTAAGCTCAATAACGGAGGAGTTTCAGTCTGTCCCAAAGCGTACTTGGAAGACTATTACTCCTGCCTTCATCATGCCGGTCCTATATACCATTTTGGAAAGTCATACTTTTCTTAGTTTGATTATTCCTTTGCTTTTTTCGAGCTTAGCCTTTATGCATGTTTTGTAGCTATTCCTGCTGATCTCCCATTTCCCCCCTGTGATTTCTCCTCGACGTACTGCGAAACATCTTTGGATTTTGACTAGGGTCACTAGAGAGAAGTAAGGAATAAAAAGGAAGATGATAAAGTTAACAGGATTGCTGTCCCGACAACTAAATTCTTCTTCCAGCCAGCAGCTCTCTGCTTCTCTGACTCCTGGTGGCCCTAATTTGGCCACTGGAGTGGTCTCTTTAGTCATCAGCTTTTGGTTAGTTTTCCGAGGTCGGAGAGTACTTCCTCGTCATCAGGCGTGCAATATCTTATGGCTTCTGAGCTTGAGCTTGAGGAGCGTTCTCTTCCTTTCCTACGAGATGATTGTGGTGATTTCTTTGTTCACGAGAGAACACTTGAGGCATCGGAACCAAATACGTAAAGAGCAGGGGAATATGCCATATCTTTTGAGGCTCCCAGCTATGTTCCTCTTCCTAATAACGAACCATCTTGTGTTCGTCTTTGTCGCACTTTGGGTTTGCTGGCAATCCCATTCTTCCCGAGAAAGAGATGTTCATTGAGCATGAGTCCTACAAAGGGGCCAATAATCGAACGTCTCGGTACGTTTCTCTCTTTGCTTCGTCTTTTTACGGAAAATTTTGTGTCTGATTTTGTTGTATGCTTTGGTACAGCTTATGTGTTGGGTGAATCGCTTATTGTACGATTGAAAAGAATGTGTTCATGCTGTTTTTGAAAAGCTTCATTAAGGTCCAGGCGGGTGCTTCCCAAGACAGGGCTGCATTGAGTTCGGTTTATGAAAATGAAAGTTATAGGATTTTTGAATGAAAATAGAGAGGAAATTAGAGGAAGTGAAGTTTTGTTGGTGTAGAATGAGAACAAAGAAGATGAAATTTGAATGCTTGAGCTTTGTCTCACTTGCACGATATCCGGAATCTCATCCTTCTACTAATCCATTTCGAACACGCTTAACCTTGAAGTTATAAATGGATGTATGACCAAAAAAGTAAGTATACTTTAGTGACATAGATAGCCAACTTTAATTCTTTTAAGTCATTTCATATACTACAAACTAGAATAGTGCATTCTCATTCTTGGTAACTTATAAAACACACAAATAGTAACTAAAACTAAATCTAAAACATATGGAAACAGTTCTACTCATTGATCGTCCTAATTCCTAGACTGTCAAGTAGATATAGGGTCCTTGTTTGATAGTGGAAAGTGTACATATTAGGGTGATCTTGAATTGTAGCCGTAGAAAAATTACGGTAGAATTTTGTATGTAAATGTAACTAATTTAACTGTAGAAGTGAAAAAAGAAAAATAATAGAAAAAAAGATTATTACTATAATATTTTTTGTTTTAGAAAAAAGGTTCCTACAGTCATTGCTTAGATTTTTTGGCTTTAACTTTAAAACTACCTAAAACATGATTGATAATTTTGTGGTTATAGTTTTTAAAATCATATGAAACTGTTTATGATCGTATGAAACCTTACAAAAATACACAAAACATGTATATTTAATTATAATCCCAGTTTTGGTTATCTACCTAATTGTCGTCATTTTTCTAAATGGTACAAAAAATAAAATTGATGATTACTGTATACTCCATAAAACACACGTATCATGTGGGATGTCAAAATGTCAATAATACAAAAAGAATCAATGGACACCAACTACACCTAGTAACCCTCCCATACTTAATTGTAATCCCATTCCCAGTTTTGGTTATCTACCAAATTGTCGTCATTTTTCTAAGAGCATTTCCAAAAACCCCTTTAAAACTTCAAATATAAGGTTTTGTACACTCCAAAAACAACCTTAAAACCTTAAATTTTAAGGTTTTGAACAGTGAAACCTCAAATATAAGGTTTCACTGTACAAAACCTTATATTTAAGGTTCCTTACTTTTCTAGTCCTTGTATTTGTATAGCTTTTAAATTAAGTTTATAACTTTCTTATTTGATCAGTTTAGTCCTTTTTAATACCAAAACATTACACTATAATAAATATTATACAAAGATAATATTACAACAAACATAGAAAATACAAGAAACTGAAAATAGAATATTACACAAAATTAAATATTACACAAAACAAAATATTACATAAATAAACATTACAACAACATTAATATTCAGGTAAATTTGATCCTGGACCTCCAATATCACCAAAATATTTTCCATAAAATGGTGGTGCAACTGAAGGTTGTTGTTGCTCTTGAGTTCTTTTCTTGATAATTCTTTCTTGCTCAGATCGAATGAACTCACGAGTAGGAGAATCAGCAATAGAATCTAGATTTGTTAACAACATTTTATTTTCTTCATGCATTTCTTTAAGTGCTAATTTGTTTGCTTGGTTTTGCACACGTAATTGAACTATCTCAAAACCTTTTTCCCTAGCTGATGCCTCTTCTTTTAAGAAATCAAGGAGTTTATCATTTGATGAAACCAAATTGTCAACAGATGAACTATTACCTTCATCAAGCTTCCTTTTGAGTTTTCAAAACTTTTTAGCTCGTAATCTTCAAATAGAAATAAAGAGGCTCATTTAGCACTTTGAAATTCCTTAATTGATCATATATGGGATCATTATGGAGGTAGTTATAATGAATAAATATGTAATTTATTTAAATTTAATGTTTTAGTTTGTATGTTTTTATTTATATGCAATGTTTACTGCAATGTTTAATTATAATATAATGTTTTTTAATTAATTTTGTTTTATAATAATTTTGTTAGACATTTTATAATTATTGTAAAAGATGTATACTTTTAGTTAAGTTATGTTAAACATGAGGACTATTATGTAAAATATAAAAGTTTTAAGGTTTATTATAATGTTTTGCTTTTGGAGAGAAACACCCTAAAACCTTATTTTAAAGATTTTGCCAAACCTTAAAATAAGGAGGCTTTTGGAAACGCTCTAAATGGTACAAAAATTAAAATTGATGATTACTGTATACTCCATAAAAAAACACGTATCATGTGGGATGTCAAAATGTCAGTAATACAAAAAGAATCAATGGAATACACCAACTACACCACCAACTACATCAACTACCCCTTCCATATTTAAATAGCAATATAAATTAGGCTTGTCTTTATTACCAGCAATATTTGTTTTTTTTTATTATAGACAGTAATTGTAACTAGAACGTGATTAATAAATGTTGGGAATTAAAAACACCCGCAAATGGAGATCCTTAAAGGAATCTTTAGGGAAAAAATAATTAAATAATTAGTGGACTCCACCAAAAATTAATGATTCAATTTTTAAAATTCTTAAATAAGGATTCATTCTTAGTGAATCCTTAATACGTCGACCCCCGATTGGTTGATATTTTTTTTTAATTTGAAAAAAAAAGATAATTAAAAAATCAAAAAATACTTTTTCTAAAGACTCCAATTGGATAACACCATTGCGGGTGCTCTAAAGTTAAAATATATGGCTACATCAACTACCCGAGATCAGCATTACCAAAATATTAAAATCAATTTTAAATCTCTTACTCATTGTAGATAATCTGATTAATCAGGTTACATAACAAAAAATCATGTCATATTATGAATTTATGAGATCAGGTCTGGAGTTTACCCTATACTAAATCATTTCTGCCATTTAATTGGAAGTTTCAATACTCTCAAAAATTAAAACATTTTGTATGAAAAGCAATATAGAGTGTTTACAAGTTGCTAAGAATTTAAGGTTAAGAGTAATTCAGTGTAATACACAATGTAGTGCATGTAGAGTGGAAGAGGGATCAATAAATCTTGTTTTTCTTTTAAATGTCTATCATCAATTCAAATGTAGACATTGTCAAAAATTCCTCTAATTTGGGATTGTTTTGAGTGCCTTCGATATTCACAAACATTGATTATTTTTTATGAAGACTTCCCACATGATTCCATCTTCAGTATTTTTCTATGAAATGTAGTATTTTGGAAGAATCAAATTAAAATGACAAAATTTATAAGAACAAAAATGAAAATTCAGCAAAGATTCTGCATGTAGAAGAACTTTTGGTTGCATTGTGGACTGAGACACAACTTAATGATCTGAAAATTCCAGAAATTAAGTATCTTCGCAATCTAGCCAAAAATTGAGAAATGTATCATGGTGTTATGTGGATGGATCATGGAGAAAACAAGATAAGTTTTCAGGTTAAGATGGTTTCCAACATATGGGTTTAGAATGACGATCATGGGAGTTATCTTTATATATAAAATGTGAAGGTCTAAATATGGCTATAGATCGAAGAGGTACTGTTTGCAACATTCTGTACAACTAGTGAAGAAAATGTTTACACCGACGGATTTCGCTTTGCATTTAAAAAAATCTCGATGATATAAAGAGTTTTTCTTTAATTTCACAATATAACACATTCAAATAGTAAAACAGACAATAGTGGACAAACATACATGAGGTTCTTGAAGTTTTCCTTAAGTTATGCATTATGTTGATTATGTTCTACTCGTTCAAATTTCTCAATCATTGCCTAGTCTAAAATAGTTTAGTTATTGTTAATGAAAATAGCTACAGTTGTACTAATTGGTTGTCTTAATTCCTAAAGGGTCAGTTAGACATATGGTTCCCAAAGTTTGGAAAGTGGGCATACTATTTTAGATATCTTTTAGCTATAAATATGGTTTGTTATCTTCGTATATATCTACCTTATTATTTACTAACTGATTTCTCACTCCTAAGTTCTCACGTTGAAATTAATACTGGTTAATAGTATTGTTTATTCCCTTAATAAATTTTATATTTAATTTATTATATAATTAAAAATTATGTTAATAATATTAGAATTATATGTTATATTAGATAATTTATTATAAATTAATATAAGAAAATTGTCAAAAATAAAAACATACTTTAGAAAATTAAGATATTTCTTATATAAATATATATATATATATTGTGTTGTTATCTGGAAATTTATATTATAGAAGTTAAAAATAAAGATATAAAACAATTTATAATTAATCAAGCAAAAACATTTGTATAAATATATTTTCTAAAATATTTTAATATTTCAGTGTTTTAAAAAATTTCAACACAATAATAAGTATATATTTATTTTGATGAAATATTTTTGTCATCTATAAATAATTTGATGTTTGATTTTTTAAGAACATAAATACTAACATATTATGCTGATTTTTAAAATAATAAAAAACAAATTAATATATATTTGTAAGAATATTATCAATCCATGTGCGGACAAAATATATAGTGTGGTTTTATAAGCTCTTTAAACCTTATGAAAATGTAAAAAATCATTTGAATTTTTATAAAATCATATAACACACAATGCATATTCATTATAATTCCAAATTTGGCTATCAACCAAATTCTCATTTTTCTATGTACGAAAAAGAATACTGATTTTAAAATAATAGTTACTGTACTATATGGGTGTCAAAATGTTATTAATGCAAAAGGAATCAGTGCAATACACCAACTATCCCATATTTCAATGTCTGTCTGAACAGCAATTTAAAGTAGGTTTATCTTTATTACCAGCAATATTTGTTTTTTTCCTGGCTTCTTTGCTTATATCTGTCATGTTTTCGTTTGAAGCTTAACCACATCATTTGTACAAGAACTCACTAACAAATATGGACCTGAAGGAGCTTCCATCGAACGTTGGAGACGACAAGGTAAGCGAAGAAACAAATATTTTGATCTCTTGTCTTCCTTCACACACAGATTTCCAAGGGAAGAAGCTTTGTAATTATCAAGGATGTTGGTATTACTACAACGCTCTCCAAGGGGTTCTTAATTTCCAGGCAGGTTTTAAACCGCAAGACACCGATATAATCCTTGCTTCTTACCCCAAATCAGGCACTACTTGGCTCAAGGCCCTCACCGTCGCCCTCATGGAGAGATCAAAGAACCATTCCTTTGATCATCATCCTCTACTATCTGACAATCCTCATGGCATTGTACCATTCTTGGAGATCGATGTGTATCACGAAAGCTCAAGTCCTAACCTATCAAAGTTCTCGTCACTTCCGAGGCTGTTCTCAACTCACATGCCAATGCACGCCATGCACGAAAACCTCAAGGACTCTCCTTGCAAGATTGTGTACGTGTGCAGAAACGTGAAGGACACATTGATCTCGTGGTGGTTTTTTGGCAGTGCTATTCATAAAATGGAACCAAACAGAAGTCTTCTCGAGTCTACCTTCGAAAAGTTTTGCAACGGAACTATCTATTATGGACCCATTTGGGAACACGTCTTGAGTTATTGGAGAAGAAGCTTGGAGGATCCCAAGCAAGTTCTTTTCATGAGGTATGAAGAGATGAAAGAGGAGCCTCGTGGTCAGATCAAGAGACTTGCGGAGTTCTTGGGTTGTCCTTTTACTAAGGAAGAAGAAGATAATGGATTAGTGGATGAGATCTTGGAGTTTTGCTCTCTGCGTAACTTGAGTGGTTTGGAAGTTAACAAAATAAAGAAATTTAACAAAGTGGATCGCAAGAATTTTTTCCGTAAAGGAGAAGTTGGTGACTGGAAGAATTATCTTACTCATGAAATGGAGAACAAGCTAGACATGATCATCCAAGAAAAGTTGCAAGGTTCTGGTTTAAAATTCTAAATATATATGAAATTGCGTGTTTCTTTGTTGTTATAGCTTCATGATAGTATCTTTCAATTGTCAACCGCAGACCGAAAGCTCCATTCAAAAGTTTGTACACCAATAAATATTTATTTTATTTTATTTTTGTCAGCACCAATAAATATTTTATTAAACTACAATAATATTATGTCTTCTGGTATATATTCTTTTCAAGATTTTTTCGATGTAGGTACTATTTAAAAACACTCGAAGGTTCTGGTTTGAAATTCTAAAAAGATATATTTATATTGCTATTTTCTTTGATGCAGCAAATTAAGAATACCTTACTTTGTAACTTTTCTAACGTCTAGCATCCAAAATATTTAATCGAAGATCAAAACAACTTCATATGGTTTAGGTTGTTTAGAGCATCCTTATCCTAGAAACAGGTAAGGTTTCTAATTTTTTTTTTCGGATTAAAAAAAAAAATTAAAAACAGAACCTATTGCGGGTCGCCACGTGTCGTGGAGCCCTAAAAAGACCACTGAAAACGTTTCTTCTTCTTCCCCAAATAGGAGACGTTGTCACCAAAATCATGGGCCCTCCCCCCCTTTAGAAACGCATGAAGAGACGGGGATAAGGATGCTCTTAGGATTCTCTCTCTCTCTCTCTACATGAAAGGCTCACATTAATTCATACAAAGTCAATTACATGAATGTTCTTAATAAATTAATAATTATATCCAATTTTCATTACTAAAAAAAATTATTAATAAAATTCTAATTATCTTTTTAACTTAAATATCCTCTTTTAGGAAACCATATAATAATAAAAAGAAATATTATATATGTTTCATTCATGTTAATTCTCACAAAAATCAATTTTATTTATTTATGTTAATAAAAATTAATTATCTTTTAACTGTAAATTTACTTTTTATAAAAACATATAAATAATAAAAAGAGATATTTATAAAATATATAGATTTCGTATATATAAAAAGAAGATTCCGTTTTTAATTTGTACTTTCCTTAAACAACATAAATAAAAAGGAATCATCTATAAATTTTCAAAACACATTGGTTTATAGATATAAAACATTATTTGAAAAATATGTAATATAAATAATTTAGATGTTTGATTTAAAATAATATTTTATTATTATTATATTTTGATCAAATGATTAAATAGAAGATAATTTTAAACAACATAACTGATCATCTACTATCATATTTCTCATATCAAATGCCAAATTTAAAAATAAAAAAATTAGTAAATAATATTTTACTTACTATTCGTAGATATAAATTATAAAATTTCTTCACTATTCTAAAATTTTTATTAACTAATTAATAGTATTTAATTATTTCATAAATATTCATATATGTACATGAATTTCCAAAATATTATAAATTATGTTTATTAATGCAACTCCTCCATTATTTTTTGTTTCCTATACTTTTAAAACAGCATATATATAGTTTTATAGGATTTCTAAAATATATGTAGAAGTTTAAAAAGATGAACCAAACTAAATGAAGGTATGAAAATAAATTCAATTTTAACTTAATTATTTTTTTAACTTGAATAAAAATATGTAGCTCAACATTCCATACATGAACCAATCCAAATTATTATAAATGGAATCACATATCTTATAAAGAAAAGAACACAATTATACTTAATACAATATAATTTTCAAAATAAATTAAAATGACTTAACATTTATCAACCAACATGGAAATATTTATATCCATGTACGTGAACATAATGATACTTTATACATTTTATTTATTCGTCATAAATATAAATTATAAAATTACTTAAAATTATAAAACGGAATGGAATATTTACCAGTTATTATGATTTGATTATTTTGTAAATATTTATTCCTATACATAAGCACAGAAAAATAATCTAGTATGTAATTTTATATAAAATGATTTGTACAGACCAAAATACAGATATGTAATTAATAATAAAATAATTTTATTCAATAAAAATTATAATTTGGTTAAGTTATATAGGTTTGCATGTAACATTGATGCCGTTTAATGAAAAATGTATTAGTATAAGTTGGGCAGTTTAACATCGGTAAAATGATATATTCGACCCCAAAAATTCATTTGTACATTATACAATCCAAATAAGTGATTAGTCCTAATACGGCTTCGGCCCAATGATAATTTTAATAACATACCTAAACTTTTTAAAGTGTGTTTAAATTTACCATAACCGTAATGGAAATTAGTCAATTGTTAATTTGGATGACTAGACAAATATTTACATTGTTTATCTCTCTAAATTATGGATTTAAAGTAGAGATTAAGAGAGAATATATATATATATATATATATATATATATATATATATATATATATATATATATATATATATATAATTATATTATAAAATATCGCATTTGTTACTACAGTAGAAACTAAATTTGGCGTATTGGTTCAAATGTTCGGATATATATATATAATTATATTTATAAAATATCGTATTTGTCATTACAGTTAACTTTTTAATAAGAATTAGATTCTAATATGAGTCTTTAAAACACGAAATTCTCAATCCATATTTGATATCTGATGTTTAGTCATTTTAAATAATCTATAATTGTAAATGTAAAATTTAAGATATAGTAATAATTTTACTTTGTAAATTGACTATATATGTTAGTAATTTAAAGATATATTAACAATTATATTTTGTATTATGGTCACTTTATAATAAAATAGTAATAATTACGAATAAATGTTTAGTTACTTTTAAAAATATAAAAATATTTATTGATATTAAAATAAAAAGATTTTAAATATCTTACAGAAATGCAATATTACTTGAAAATATTTAATTATATTTAATATTTTATGACTAATTTAATATGAAAAAACTAAACTTAATGAATATATAAGTATTCAAATATTTTTAATGATACAAATAATAAATAGTACCAACACTAAATGTTAGTTTTATACATTGCCTCTGTTTTAATATGATAGATGTTAGCTAGGATCTGAACTATATAAATTTCAACCAGAACAACCCTATAATCTCATAATGTTCAATAATTTTTTAAAAAAATATATGAAACTAAATAAATTTTTAAATTGTTATCTCATATGTAGCAAATGACTGATACAAAGGCAAAGCCCTCCAAAACCCTAGCCATCAAGAGAGAAAAGAGAGATTTATATAGTTTCTAACTGATGGCCGGAGATTTCTGTAGCTCCGACATTGACTTATTTGATTCATTTTGCTTCTCTTTGTTTGATTTTTTTACTTCTAGTTATTTAATTTGTTTGATTGTCAATTTATTTAAATTCAAGAAAGTTTTTGATTGTTGTTTTGTATGTTTCTTCTAATGGATTTTGAAATTCAAAATTTCTACTCAATTGAACCGTTTAGAAAAGATAATCGAAAAATTGACCGCGAATGGTGGCGACGGGTCTTACCGGCTTCAATCGTTTATGGTTCTTCATTTGATGGTAATAAAGTTCTTGCTGCAAACTATGGTCATTCTGAAAGGCATCATGAAATTATATTGAACAGTAATCTTTTTGACTATGTTTTTATCAAAAGAACAATATAAAGATCTATCTTGTCTCGGGGACTTCTACTGGAATATTAAAAAAAAGTGTGGCAATCGTTCTCGATTCAGTCTGAAACATAGTGTTTTGAGATTAATACGAAGATTATCTCTCCTGAGATTCGACTATTCCAAAAGCAAATATATATATACGAAATTTTTATATGAAAAATCTTTAGTCATCCATACATAAAACAGATATGTGTAAACTTTCATCTTCTCTCTTGGATCCCTACTATATATCAATTTTCTACATTTGTTTTTTTGCTTCTTATTGTTTAAAACTCTTTACAATGCTTAATAATACATCCAACGTTTAAACAAAAAGAAGCAAATGACAGATAACTTAAAGACAAGAAAATGCGAACATAAACATGTTCGTCTGAGTCAGATCTATGCCAAATCATAGGTCATGTTCTACCAAGATTCATTGGCATTTTAATATCCAGTAATTATATGGCCTCACCCGTAAATTTTGAATTCAATATCATGTGATATCTATTAAATCTCAAATTAAAACAGATCTTGGGATTTTTTTTATTTTTGGGTAAAGATCGGATTGGTTTATTAATTTGATTATGTTTAGTTGAATCTTCTTGTTGTGACATGTGGAATTTATTAATCCCCTAGACATTATTTGTAAAGTAACATGACATATGTCATCACCACATCCAATTTTAACAAAACAAATACAAAAAAATATGATATGACATTAGTTTAATTGTGACATGTGCAATTTTCTTTATAAAACTTAATAGTTTTTGGTAAAAAAATTTAAATATGGCAATGACTATTAATTCATATATCATCCTTAATTTTAAATTTCAATAGAAATTTTTATTTTTGGCAAAATTATGAAAATATATTAATAACTCATATATTTCTTTTTAATATTACAAAATTATAAATATATTTCTTTTCAATATTACAAAATTTAGAAATATTATTTAGTTTTATTTTTTTGAAGATTATATATCTAACAAAATTTTCTCAAATTTTATAGAATTTAATTTAATATATTTTAACCAAATAAAAAATATTTCCAAGATTATAATTTTAAATGTATATAAATATTATTAAATATATCTTAATTGTTACATATAATTAATTAAAAAAATATTTTAGATAAAAATTTAAATTTTAAAATTTTTATTTCAACACATGGTGGAGGAAAACACTTTGTATGTCATGATATAGTACAAGTTCAAGTCATCATCAAAAACCAATATTCAGTTAAGCTGTTAGGGTTTCAAAAAAAACTTTATATTTAGAAGGCTTTGATTGGTAGAGATGTAATAAAACAATGAATGTATGCTATAAAACTAGGATGTTGTAAGAGCTATATATTTTCACTAATAAATTTTAAAAAATAATTGGTAGAGCAATAAATGATTCATATATAAAACTATGACAAAATTAATAGATGATATGTAATTTATCTATTTATATTTATAATATATATATTATTTTTTATATTTTTATTGAAATAATAATTCATATTTAATTATATAAATCAAATTATATTTTAAGTGAGAAATGTTATTCTTTTACAAAGTTAAAAAATATTTTAATTGTACATTTATTTTTAAACGTAAATTTTGGATATAAACATAATATTTTTAATATTATTAAATAAAATAAATAAATTATAAATTAATATTTTTTAATTTTTATATATTTTAAATGAAAATGTTTTACCGAAACCTCCATATGAAAAAATTGTGCCAAAACATTTGGGGAGCACTAAAATTTTGTAAATATTTTTCTAAAGTTTTTCCAATAACTGTTGACTGGATAAGAAATAATGCTTTTGCAAATGCTTTGAAATGGAATCTGGAATCAGTTGATATGCACTAACTTGTAAATAAATATTTTTAATTTTGTACTTGTTCTCAAAAAAAAAAATATTTTGTAGTTTACAAGAACAATGTATAAAATGTTAATACTAAACGATAAAGTTTTAAACATTGTACCTGTTATTTGGTGTTCACCAAATGACAGATAAGTTGAAGACAAGAAAGGATGAATATAAACATGTTTGTTAAAATCATATACTACCAAGATTCATTGGCATTTAATAACCAATAAAATCTTTTTGCCAACTTTAATATCCACTGCGTCGCCTGTATTTGAATTTAATATGAAACTGATATCTATTAGATCTCAGACTAAAAAATATCTTGTACTTCTTTTTTTCTCAAGAACAGATCAATTTTTTAAGTGACCAAAATTATTTAAGCCAATAGATTAGTCTTTCTAAGTTTCAATGATTACAATATTTATATATTTACAGAATAACTACGTTTATGTATATAATTCAATATTATATTGATCTTCTAAATATAAAATTAAAAGTTATAAAATATAGTTATATAAAATCATAATAGATTTATCCCTGTATTTAATCCGTTTTGCAGTGTTTTTATTTTATTTTTGGGTATAAACTAAAATTAGAACATCCATCCTTTCTTTTAATTTGTTTTAAATTCAAAACTCATTTTATAACAGAAATGAGATAAAATATTCTATTAACTAGTCTCATACTTCATGAGTATTCTGCGTCTTTCATAAAAAACCAATAAAAATGCAATCGTAAAAAATAATTATAGTTCAGTTAACCATATAATGTATCACATAAATATTAACTTATTTTAATATTTTATTTTTACCAATTAAATTTTATACATCTAATTTTAATATTTTACTTTTAATTGATTATTATAAAAAAATTATAAAATTACATCTAAATTAAAAATATTAAAATATTTTATAAAATGCAAGCTTATAAAAATATATTAGACATCTTTTTAGTTATTATGTTCTGAAAATATTTAACTATTTCCATATTTTATAACCAAATGTAAATGACAAAATAATTTTAATGAAACTTTAAAAATGTTATAAAATTTTAGTGGCACAGACTGTAATATATTATGTAACTATGTAAGACAAGATTAACTTTGAAAAATTAGATATACCAGTTTTAATAGAATATACTGTTTAATCTTGTAGTGTAGTGAGATTAAAGCAGAGTTATAATACCAGTTCAAGGACATCATTAAAAATAAATTTTCAGTTGAGTTATTTGAGTTTCTAAATTAAGAAGTCGGTATGCTTTGTTTGTGACACAAAATAATCATTGTATAGAGGAGTCATAATTACGGGTCCGAATAGGATTAATTACTTGTTGGAATCTGAAATCAGTTGATATGGCCTAACTTGTAATTAATACTCCCTCTGTTTCACAAAGTTACATATTTTAGAAAAAAAATGTTTCAAAAAGATACATATTTTGTATTTTCAAAGCATATTTTATCAAATTTTAATGATTAATTGCAAATTTTAAAAAATTTAATTGCACTTATTGGATTCTTATTGGTTTAAAATTATGGGAAAAAGATCGGCACAAAAAATTATGCATTTATTATGTGTTTTATTAATATGTGTGAAAAGTTTAGAATATGTATCTTTGTGAAACACATAGAGTATTTTTTAATACAAGTAAAAATTGGTTAAAATAATACTTATACGAAAGGCAATAGATGATATAATATGATTTCCATATCTGATATTTCAATGTAATTTAATTTAAATTGAAAATTATAAATTATTGTTTTATAATTTATCTCTAAACCAGTTTCTTAATTTGGGTCAATAATAGAAAATAAGTTTTAAAGTTCTTAATCTATTTATAACAATGACTCTTTTTTGATATGTTATTTCTTGAGTTAATATTTAATAAGAAATTGAGGTTCAAAAGTTTCTAGCTCGCCACTCATAGAAATCACAACGATCCATATTCAAGCAGCTAGATATTCCAATTTGAAAACCCATACAATGAATACGCAATTAACTAGTCTAGTCATATGACGAAAATCCTGAGCATTAAATAGAAAAGCACAACCATGTAACTCGATCCTGTCATAAATACGCAATTAGAGAGCATGATTTACTGGTCGTATGACGAAAATACTGGAAGCGTGACCATCTTCAGGTCTGAGCTGAGATATAAAGGAGAATGAGGAACTCGAAGACAAGATCAATTCTTAACTTTTTTTCTTTTAGTAAAAACATTTTATAATATTCTGACAATAAGACTACAAGTGGTTCTAAATTTATAATTGTATATTCTTGATCCAGATTATACAACGCAACATGATCCCGCATTCACGGAGAGCAAAACTATGACATATTCTGACAATATATAAGACTACAAGTGGTCCTAAATTTATAATTGTTTATTCTTGATCCAGATTATACAACGTAACATGATCCCGCATTCACGGAGCGCAAAACTATGACATCTCTAAGTGCCTTCAGCAACAGCAAATAAACAATTGGTCATGAAACTTAAAGAAACGTCATGACTATAGAAACAGTCCATAACCAAAAAAAAGCACAACAAGAGAAGAGACATTAGTTAGACCTGTTGATTGCATGAAGGTAAGAAACGGGCTTTGGTAGCTTCGTCCTCCCATTCAACACCTTCTAACCATTCTTTCTCTGCATACTTTATGACAAGTCCCCTTCACCACCTGAGCAACTTTTGAGTGGAAGTTGTTTCAGCTTTGGACAGTTGAATACAACAATTTTCGTAAGACAAGGAAATGGCAGAGAACTCCAGTAGATTGTTTTCAGCTCTGGTAGATCAACCAAACGTAGAGTCCTTGGTTTCTGGAAAGGAACAATCTCTAATGATAATACTTCACCAACAAGAGCTTTCTCTTTACTTATTATGTCTTCTACTTCTTTCACACCGCAAATAAAGAGCACTGTAAGGTTTGAAGCGAAATCAGCCACGTTAAATCTCTTACGCCTTCACATTTTTGTAGAGTAATGCGTGAGAGGTTCTTGAAACATGCATTTTTCGGAACCGTCTTGCTTCTGTTGCAAGCAACATCCATCTTTATATCAGAAAATGTACACCCACTGAAAAGTAGTTCATGAACTTTCTCCATACTAGCTAAAAGTGATACATTAGAGGATTCTAACTGGCAACTCTTGACTGCTAAAGCTTGCGTACAACGCATCAGCTTGTGAGATCTGAAAAACTGATCGAGACCTTGTCGTTGTTATGATTGGGCTCAGATAGGTGGGCTATTCTTCTGCAATGGGCTGAGTGGTTACAGCAGGCCCAATAAGAAGTCTGTGACAGAGGAAAAACCCTGCAAAGAAGTAACGACAATGTGTCCTGTTTTTTAGCTTCAAAAACAGAGGAGCTGAGTCATTGGTAGGTGTCAATCAATGACAAGTAAAAAGCAGGAGCTGGAAGAAGAAGGGTATTGATGCAGAATATATAATCATCAGTGAGAGAGAGTGTGGGAACCGAAATTCACACCGTCAATTTCTGATAAAGATTTGTGGAGAAAAACCGAGTTAACTCGATCTTCCTTGAAGGTCCCGGATATCTGCTGGGCCGCACACGAAACAATCAAATAAAGTAGAAGTTGCGAAAATAGAAATCGTAAAAGTTGAGCGGAAAAAAGATCTTATTTCTGAATTCGCGTTTTGAGCGTGAACAACAGGTGAGAAGTAAGCTACGAGAGCTGTCGAAAGGTCCGCTAGTCCGGTCGCCTAAGTTTATCCTAGTTGAGTCGCAGCTCGCTAGTGAAAACAGAAAAGAATGCTAAATCGCTCTAAGTGCTAAGTGCTCGAAATTTGTGATCTGGTTTGCTTCTTGCTCAAAGCTCTCCTTATATACTCCTCTATGGCGGTCTATCTTCTCGCTGGCTGAGTCGGCTTTTTCCATTTTCGTCCATCTTTGTGTTTATCGGAAACTTGACATTTATCTTCGAAATCTTGACATTTATCTTCCGAAACTTGATATTTATCTTCGGAAACTTGACATTTATCTCTTATGTGAGGATAAAGATAAACCGTCATAGTTATCCTTCCTTTTGGAAAATCGTGCGTGGGCGTTTTGGCCACGTTAGGCGTTAAGCGTTTTACGGTTTCTCGAAAGGACAGTCTTTGAAGGTCTCGGTGTTTCGAAGGAACCTCAACTCCTTGTTTAGTCGAGGAAGTGGCGTTACAGAGTAACCGTGATCATACCAAACTTGCGTAGATTGATCCGAACAAGCTAAGATGGGATCGAACCGCACGATAGAACGAGACCGGACGAGGGCCGTGGACCGACGCCAGGCGAGTGCCGCCGGCGCCGAGCCAGCCAGCGTCCAGCGTGCGCCCGGCGCCAGGCCAGCCAGCGTCCAGCGTGCGCCCGGCGCCAGGCGAGTGCCGCCGGCGCCGAGCCAGCCAGCGTCAGCGTGCCGCCGGCGCCAGGCCAGCCAGCGTCCAGCGTGCGCCCGGCGCCAGGCCAGCCAGCGTCCAGCGTGCCGCCGGCGCCAGGCCAGCCAGCGTCCAGCGTGCCGCCGGCGCCAGGCCAGCCAGCGTCCAGCGTGCGCCCGGCGCCAGGCCAGCCAGCGTCCAGCGTGCGCCCGGCGCCAGGCCAGCCAGCGTCCAGCGTGCGCCCGGCGCCAGGCCAGCCAGCGTCCAGCGTGCGCCCGGCGCCAGGCCAGCCAGCGTCCAGCGTGCGCCCGGCGCCAGGCCAGCCAGCGTCAGCGTGCCGCCGGCGCCAGGCCAGCCAGCGTCCAGCGTGCGCCCGGCGCCAGGCCAGCCAGCGTCAGCGTGCCGCCGGCGCCAGGCCAGCCAGCGTCCAGCGTGCGCCCGGCGCCAGGCCAGCCAGCGTCCAGCGTGCCGCCGGCGCCAGGCCAGCCAGCGTCCAGCGTGCGCCCGGCGCCAGGCCAGCCAGCGTCCAGCGTGCGCCCGGCGCCAGGCCAGCCAGCGTCCAGCGTGCGCCCGGCGCCAGGCCAGCCAGCGTCCAGCGTGCCGCCGGTGCCAGGCCGTCTTGCCGTCGTGGGTTTGTTCGATCTTTCCCTCGTCGGTCGTTTCGCGGAAATCTTTTGAGTTTGGGAGGGTCTCTAGCCGTAGATCTCGAGATAATTGTTTCCAACGAGATTCCGCGAGTATCGGATTTGAGATGGACTTAGATCCGCAGATTTTCCGTCTTCGTGGATGAGAGCAATGTGGCTCGAAGTTTCAGATATGTTTAAAAGATGAATCTTTACACAATCGGAAGGTTTTACGGAAGACTCATTGTAGATCTCGGACAATCCGCATATGGGTTTCAAGGGACCAAGATGCTGTCGTTGCGAGATCATGAGACGATCGCATGGACGGCGCCAGGACCCTCGCCGTTGGCGCCGATGGGAGTGGACGAGCCTTCGTGAGTTTTATCGGCGGCGACCGTTTCTTGGATTTGATCGTCGCTTGGCTTTTTTTCGAGGATTTTCGGTGACGATTTCGTCATTGACCGATTTTGACCCCAACAGTTACCTTCAGCTAGCTAGGAACCAAAGCCCGCCGGATCCTAGCTTCGGTATACCGCGGTGGGAAGGTGTTGAGACGAATCGTTGTCGAAAATCGGGTAAATAGTGATTTTACCTCCTTTATATGGAGTAAGAAATCTCATTCTTACTTTATCACAGGTTTTTACTCTCTCTCTCTCAAGAATCCTTTCTCTCTCTTTAAGAACAATGTCTTCAAGATCTTCAAGAGAAACTTTCTTCCTCGGATGACTCTCCGCCCATGTAACGGTAGCAGAGGAGTCGGTCGAGGAGGAAAAGAAGAATGCGATACGAAGCCCTTGTAGGTTCGGCCCCAACACCGCCAGAGATCCCTGTTCGAGGAGGCCTCTCGAGGCAGCCCGGTGCTCTTTTGCGCCGAGCTTGGTTTCTCGTCAATATCTCAAGGTTCTTCGAGATTTTTACCGATTCTCGGCGAAGGAGTAAATTCAGATTCCGCGGTAAGAGAGTGCACGGAATCCTCGAAAGGTTTACATGTTACGGCTTTTACGTATCGCCGTATGTGGTTCCCACCTCGGTGCCATTGTTCGAGGCGCTTCACCGCTTCAACTTCGATCAGCCAACTCCGCTCTGCCTTGGAGAGTTGGCTTCGTGCATTGATCGGGCGAAACTCGGATTGATCTTGGTCCCGATGATTTCGGTCTTTGGGGCACTCGGCCGACGGGAGTGACGGTTACTATTCCATGCTGCCTAAGAAGGATATGGCCGGATTCAGGGACTACTTCGAATCCCAAATCGTGGCAGGAGCGCTTCTTCTTTGTTCATAGATGGCGAGTCTGTCAGAGAGAGCTGCCTCCATCTATTTCCGCGAGCATGGAACTTCAACCGAGGTAATATGACGAAAACTCGTTGTCTATCTCACCTTTCTGGCGCGAAGTTTTGAAAAATTTTCGCTTTTGTAGAACAACCCTACCACAAGATTTGCCTGGTGACGCCTTCACAAGAGAGATCTTCTTCGTCAAATGCCGCTTTTCTGGAAATCCTTCACCCTCGAACGGATCCGATGTTGCTTTATCGGTCCCGAGGTCCTGTTCCGTCGATGACGCTTGAACCTGCACCGCGGGTTCTACTGGAGGCGCAGCAGAGGTCTCGTAAGGGGAAGGAAATCGACGATGGGGAAGGCTCGGAAAATCCTTCACCGTTGGGAGAAAACCTAGTTTTGTTGCGGCGGAAAAAGCGGAGCCAGCGGTTTTCCACCTAACAACTTCTTTGATGGCCTTCCTCCGGAGTTTACTAACGGCGAGTCGCTGGAGGATGAGGAGAAACAACGGGTTTTCTGCGAGGGCTCCCAACGTGTCAACGAGGTTTGGCCCTTCTTTAACTTGCGTTGAATCCGTATACAAGCATGCTTGCTGATCTTGAGTTTTATGCAGGGACTAAGAGTGTTTAGCGGCTTGACTCGAGTTTCCGCAAATCCAGGATTGCTAACTTCAAGACCACGAAGTGGGCGAGAGCTTTTCGGTTCGACAAGAGGTGAAGGCACAGAACGCGAAGCAAGCTGAGCTTCACGCTCGGGCTCTCGTACGGGCGGAAAGGAGAGGAAGAAGGATGGTCGCAGCGGAGGTGGCAAGACGGGCGGAATCGTTTGCTGCTGAGTTTCAATGCTTTAAAGAAGCTCAGGAGTTTGTTGGTGATTTCCGCGAGTGCCGAGGTTCGGTCGTAAACCTTTACAAGTCTCAGAACCCGGATTTCAATTCGAGATTGCTGAAATGAAGGATTTCATGGCCGAGTGTGCTCATGCTGAGTCCTTGGTTCCTCCGGTAGAAGAAAGAGTCCGGAGACTATGGGAACCTATCGAGGTTTCCGAGGATACGGTGGAGGTTGGAGCCGATGAGAACGCCGAGAATGGTGGGAATGCTCGAGGCGTGAATGAGGAAGTGGACCAGCCTGCTAGTTCATTTGGGATTTCCGCATCCGGATTTCTCAACGTTGACTTCCTTTTGTGAATTGAATTTTTTGGCCATGTATGGCCGTTTTTAGTAATTTTATCCTGCGACCGTTGGAGGTTGCGTTCTTATGTTTTGGGACTGGCCGTTGGTGGCTTTGAATCCTGCCGTCTTTTGCGGCTTTTATGAATATGAAAATTTGCGAGATTTCGTCTTTTGTTTTGATTTATACTTTCGTCAAGTGTAGAGGGAAGGATCACGGTAGTCGCCATTATCCTAACTCTTTTTCGCCGCTGGTCCGTATGCTACTTTTAGCGGCGTTTTAGGTGTAGCGATAAGAGACATGTTTTGGGATCTCATTATCACGATACTATGTCTGTGAGATGTCAAGATCCAGCAAGACTGGGTTTAGGGCAAGACCTAGGTTTACTCTCAGCTTTGAGGCTGTCGCGATGACTGATCGGCTTCGTTTTGCCTGTTAGTGATTTCTTCCGATTCTTTTCGTTTAAAGTCCGCGACTAGTCGCCGGCTTATATGACTTGTGTTAAAAGAATCGAAGCTATCTTCGAGTTTATCCGAGATGCTAAACCAAAATTTTGGTTTCTTGTATAGCTATGATATCCTTGTCGGATGTAAGAGGACCTTGTAGGTCTGACTACGATTTTGTATTGAGTGAACGCTTATGAGCGTCCGTCGGGGCCAATCGACGGGCGGAGTTATTTTAAGTCGCTGGTGGACTGTCTTTGCGGATAATAACGAGTTTTGTTATCTTTTAAGAAGTTGGCGACGCCTCGCTTTCTTTTGAAGATACGATTTCGTTCAGCCGCTGACGCGCTTAAGTGAGCATGAAAGATAGAAAGAATTTTATAAAATTTTGAGAAGTTAAAGTACATATGCGGATTTTTCGCTTTTGTGGGAGTATAGAGATATCGCGACTCCAGTCCCCCTTTTGGTGAGGGGATAGCTGAACTCGCGGGTTTCGACGAGCTGCCTACGCACTTCTTCGAGGATCGCCATCTCAGAGTTCTGATAGTTGCCGACGCTTTTACTCCGCGGCGTTGCCGTCCGATCGCGGCTGGTCGGATCAGTGGTTTGTGCGGGTCGAGCTGTCTTTCGCGGGCGGTGGATTCAGAGGCTTTGTCGCCGCCTTGAATCGTTGCCTGTTCGGATGATTCGATCATCTTTCGAAGTCTTCGAATGTTGTGTGATTCCTTTGCTCGCGCTTCGGTTGCCGCAGGGCGCCCGATCTTTCGCAGTTTGAACTCGGCTAGGTAACGAGTCTCGACCTTCGACTACCCCGTGATGGTCGCGGTTCCGGTCGAGTCGGGAACTTGATACCGAGGTGATATGGACGGTACTGCCTTCATGGAGTTGATCCGGGTTCCCATGATGGCGCTAGATGGCGGGTTGTCGACTACTGCAAACTCGACGATCTTTGTAACTTTGCCATGACCGGAGTTTAATTTTTCCAGGGTCATGGTAGTGACGCCAAAACCCCGCCAAAGGTTTTGGCTCAGACGACTTCCCCAAGTGGGATCTTCATCCTAGAGGGTGTCGCGAAGATGACGCGACCGTGCTTCCCTGATCGACGGAGAATGTGGTCGACTTCGAGATCCCGGATGACCAGGTCGATTACCAACGGATCGCAGTGAGGTTTGTCGATTCCGACGGTCTCGGTTCCTCGAAAAGCGCATTGTGGTTAGGAACATCGCTGTCCGGGAACCAGTTAGAACTGGTCTCGCTTTTCGCCGTAGGCTTTTATCGATGAGACGAGTCTTGGTAGAACTGTGATCCTCGGATGATCATGTTTACCTCGGCGACCGTTGTTCCTTTGTCGCCCTGCTTCTTCCGCGCCCCATGGTTTTCGTCGCGCGGTCCTCGGAGACAGTTTTGTTAGTCTTTGGCGGTCGGAGTCCAGGAGCAAGTCCTTTATACTCTTGACCTTTGATAGCTCGCCGGTGAGGAGTTTTGCGGCGAGCCGGGCGCCGAACCTTGGTAGTCAATGGAGTGACCTCTCGGTCTCGTGGAACTCGCATAGAGTTATCCTTGTACTGGTTCCTGGTCCAGGTGTTTCGAGGTTTTGCCTTGCTCGAGTTGATGGCGTAGTTATGCTCTCTCCTGGCGTCTTCCCTTCAGCGATGGGCGTATTTGTCGTTACGAGGGTTTCTTCTTGACGCCGGTTTTCTGCGGTCCGTTTTCGCGATGAAGCTTCATCTCTTCTTCCATGATGATGAAGTCCGTTGCTTTGTGGAGAGTATCCTGATTGTCCGCGGTTTTCCAGTAGTATCCACTTTTGGAACTTCGACTTGTACCGAGAGTTTTTCTCAGCGCCGATTGCGACATTGTCGCTGATGCCCGCACTCGCCATCACCAGTTTGAACCGCGATGAAGTCGGCGAGCGACTTCGTCTTCCTTCGAGATAGACTCCATAGATCCACGCCGACGCTTTCTATCCATGAACATGGAGTACTGTTTGAGAAACGCCGAGGCCGGTTGGCGGAAGCTTCCGATGGAGTTTCTTTTGAGCGGAGAACCACTGAGCGCAGCACCTTTGGTGTGCTCGACGAAGAAGACAATGACCTGCGCCCCGTTCGCTGCCCGGGAGTTTGCACTACCCATTGCGATCTGGAAGGACTGCGCAGTGTGACTTAGGATCCGTCGACCGCTATTGACCGGATTTTGATCTTCCCTGGTCTGAGATGCGGTTTCCGTGATCCGAGTGGTGAACGGCGTTTTCCGTGCTTCCTCGAGAAGATCGATCTCAGGAACTGGTCGCCGATTTTATTTCATCGCTTTCACTTCAGCCACGGTCTTTTGAGAGATTCATGGAGATCATGGATCTCGCTATTGCTGCCGGCGTTCCTCGAATCTGTCGGCGCTGGTCGCGATAGATCGAGTTTGATCTTCGCGAGTTCTTCCTGCTCCATCGGTAGAGTTCTTCTTCCTCTTCGTCATGGGCCTATCGAAGGATACCGTCTGCCGAGCGGACTGGCTTCGGGTTCTCCTGGGGTGGATGTCAGCGTCTTCATCGGAAGGGTCCGATCGGTCGCTGATATCTAGATCGATGCGCTCGACGTCGCTTTCCTTGTTTCCCGCAGCCGGGAGTGGAAGGTTCTGCGAGGTCGTTTTCTGTCCTTCGAGCCGTTTCCTCGGAGTGGGCTCTTCGGGCATCTTTTCTCGTGCCGGAGATCCAAGTCGAGTCTCTACCTGGCGTGCCTTGGTGGATCCGCGCGGCAACTTGCTCCTCGCAGTTAAGGTATCGACCTGTTTTCGCGGCGAGGTTATCAGCTTGTCTGTTGTTCCGCCAGCGCTGAGCGTGATGCAGTTCCTTCATCTGCTGGCGCCTCGGTGTTTGCATCAGTAGTGGCTGTGGGCGTCTCCAGCTGGAGTCTTCTCAGCGTTGGCATCGATGGGTGTTCCGTCTGGCGCTGGCTGATCCTTGGTGGCGTCGGTGACATGATCGGCGTGTCGCGATTCTTGAGATAGATAGATCCGTAACCTCCTTCTAGCATGGCCAGGAACCGAAATTCACACCGTCAATTTCTGATAAAGATTTGTGGAGGAAAACCGAGTTAACCCGATCTTCCTTGAAGGTCCCGGATATCTGCTGGGCCGCACACGAAACAATCAAATAAAGTAGAAGTTGCGAAAATAGAAATCGTAAAAGTTGAGCGGAAAAAAGATCTTATTTCTGAATTGGCGTTTTGGCGTGAACAACAGGTGAGAAGTAAGCTACGAGCTGTCGAAAGGTCCGCTAGTCCGATTAGCCTAAGTCTATCTGGTTGAGTCGCAGCTCGCTAGTGAAAACAGAAAGAATGCTAAATCGCTCTAAGTGCTAAGTGCTTGAAAATTTGTGATCTGGTTTGCTTCTTGCTCAAAGCTCTCCTTATATACTGCTCCTATGACGGTCTATCTTCTCGCGGGCTGAGTCGGGCTTTTTCCATTTTCGTCCATCTTTGTGTTTATCGGGAAACTTGACATTTATCTTCGGAAATCTTGACATTTATCTTCTGAAACTTGATATTTATCTTCGGAAACTTGACATTTATCTCTTATGTGAGGATAAAGATAAACCGTCATAGTTATCCTTCCTTTTCGGAAAATCGTGCGTGGGCGTTTGGCCACGTTAGGCGTTAAGCGTTTTACGGTTTCTCGAAGGACAGTCTTTGAAGGTCTCGGTGTTTCGAAGGAACCTCAACTCCTTGTTTAGTCGAGGAAGTGGCGTTAGAGTAACCGTGATCATACCAAACTTGCGTGATTGATCCAACAAGCTAAGATGGGATCGAACCGGCACGATAGAACGAGACCGGACGAGGGCCGTGGACCGGCGCCAGGCCAGCCAGCGTCCAGCGTGCCGCCGGCGCCAGCCAGCGTCCAGCGTGCCGCCGGTGCCGCCGGCGCCAGGTTGGTGCCGCCGGCGCCAGGCCGGTGCCGCCGGCGCCAGGCCGGTGCCGCCGGCGCCAGGCCAGCCAGCGTCAGCGTGCCGCCGGCGCCAGGCCAGCCAGCGTCAGCGTGCCGCCGGCGCCAGGCCGGTGCCGCCGGCGCCAGCCAGCCAGCGTGCCGCCGGCGCCAGGCCAGCCAGCGTCCAGCGTGCCGCCGGTGCCGCCGGCGCCAGGCCAGCCAGCGTCCAGCGTGCCGCCGGCGCCAGGTTGGTGCCGCCGGCGCCGAGCCAGCCAGCGTCCAGCGTGCCGCCGGCGCCAGGCGGTGCCGCTGGCGCCAGGCCAGCCAGCGTCCAGCGTGCCGCCGGTGCCGCCGGCGCCAGCCAGCGTCCAGCGTGCCGCCGGTGCCGCCGGCGCCAGGCCAGCCAGCGTCCAGCGTGCCGCCGGCGCCAGGCCGGTGCCGCCGGCGCCAGGCCAGCCAGCGTCCAGCGTGCCGCCGGCGCCAGGCCGGTGCCGCCGGTGCCGAGCCAGCCAGCGTGCCGCCGGCGCCGAGCCAGCCAGCGTCCAGCGTGCCGCCGGCGCCAGGCGAGTGCCGCCGGTGCCAGGCCAGCCAGCGTCAGCGTGCCGCCGGCGCCAGGCCAGCCAGCGTCCAGCGTGCCGCCGGCGCCAGGCCAGCCAGCGTCAGCGTGCCGCCGGCGCCAGCCAGCGTCAGCGTGCCGCCGGTGCCAGCCGTCTTGCCATCGTGGGTTTGTTCGATCTTTCCCTCGTCGGTCGTTTGCGGAAATCTTTTGAGTTTGGGAGGGTCTCTAGCCGTAGATCTCGAGATAATTGTTTCCAACGAGATTCCGCGAGTACCGGGATTTGAGATGGACTTAGATCCGCAGATTTTCCGTCGTCGGGGATGAGAGCAATGTGGCTCCGAGTTTCAGATATGTTTAAAAGATGAATCTTTTACACAATCGGGAAGGTTTTACGGAAGACTCATTGTAGATCTCGGACAATCCAGACATGGGTTTCAAGGGACCAAGATGCTGTCGTTGCCCGAGATCATGAGACGATCGCATGGACGGGCGCCAGGACCCTCGCCGTTGGCGCCAGATGGGAGTGGACGAGCCTTCCGTGAGTTTTATCGAGCGACGACCCGTTTCTTGGATTTGATCGTCGCTTGGCTTTTCTTTCGAGGATTTTCGGGTGACGATTTCGTCATTGACCGATTTTGACCCCAACAGAGAGATCAAGTGAGAGGTCTACACAATTCACAAAAAAAGACAGAGTGAAAAGAAGATAGAGAGAGGGTGAGAGAAAAGTTACGTGAGAAGTGTGACTTAGCTTTCATAAAAGCTTGTTCATCTTTGGTTTTCTTCTTTGGGTTAAATCTCTGTACGGTGAATGACGTGAGCTTGGTGAGTGATCTTTCTTGTTGTCTGCATCAAAGATATTACCCTTGTGAGCTGGTGTAAGCTCACCGAGACGTACTGAGATCGCGTTGATCTTGGGAACTCGTATATCTTGGTGTTCTTAAATTTCTGCACATCATCAAACACAAATCTAACCCAGCACAAATAAATACAACACCTGCAATCTGAATCACATCAGAATTGAATACTAGAACATAAAACCAACAGACCTAAACCATATCCTATGGTTAGGATTTCTAAATGTTCCAAGAATTGTAGCTCCTCTAGTGTGTTGGGACCACTACAGTCGAACCAATCATTACAATTATCACTCCCAAGTCAAGGTATCAGAGCTTTGGCTAAAGCAGTTCAGTTCTACGGATTCTAAAAGATCGTAAGGAGTGTTCATCTAAGGTACATATCTTCATCGGTTTAGGTTTATTGTACCAAGAGTTGATGTTGTTTAGTGAATTACTGAGTCTGAGTTCAAAGATATAAGACTTGTGGAACTACAAGTTTTGTGATGGAGCCAACTCAAGGCAGGTTTGAGGTGGAGAAATTTGATGGAGAAGGTGACTTTACTTTATGGAAGCATAAGATCTTGGCACAGTTAGAGATCTTAGGGCTTGACTCTGTGCTTCAGCCAGAAGCTGTTACAGATCCTAAAGGAAAAGAAATTCAGGAAGAAGGAGCTGAACATGAAGTAAAGAAACGTGATCCAAAGTGGCTGGAGAAGGATCGGAAGGTTAGAAATCTTTTGAGTATGAGTTTGGCAGACTTGGTGTTGAGAAAGGTTATCAAAGAACCTACAGCACATGATATGTGGGCAGCACTGGAAAACACATATCAAGTGAAAACTCTGCCACACAGGTTTTATCTCAAGCAAAGATTTTACAGCTTTAAAATGGATGAAGACAAGAATCTGGACAAGAACTTGGATACATTCAATAAGATGATATCTGATCTTTCAAGTCTAAATGTAGAGATGAGTGAAGAAGATCAAGCTGCAATTCTTCTTAACAGTTTGCCTAAAAGGTTTGACCATCTGGTACATACTCTGAAGTATAGCAGTGGAAAACATACAATTACATTGAAGGAGATAATTCGATCTGCTTATTCTATAGAGCTAGAATTAAGAGAAAAGAGTATCTCCAACAGACAGAAGACTCTTGATGAAGGGTTAGTGGTTCAAACAAGAGGCAGGACTGATAAAAGAATTCAGTCAAAAAGAAGGTTTAAAAACAGAAGTAAGTCCAGACAAAAGGGCAAAAGGGCTTGCTGGATCTGTGGAAGTGAAGACCATCTAAAGCGAGATTGTCCTAAAAGAAATCAGTCAAGCTCAAGTAAGTACAGAAGCGAGAAAGCAGAGGCTGATATTGGTAAGTCACAATGGACAGAGCCTGTGATGTTAACTGCTTCTGAACATCATTCAAAAGATGGATGGGTGTTAGATTCTGGATGTTCATATCATATGACATGTAGGAAGGATCTAATGTTTGATGTAGAAGAGATTGATGGTGGTAAAATTCTGATGGGTAATGATACCTATTGTGAAATTACAGCCATTGGAAAGATTAAGATAGTCAACTACAACGAGAGTGAAGTTGTGTTAACTAAAGTTAGATACTCTCCTGCAGCAAGAAGGAATTTGATTTCTTTGGGACAACTTGAAACTCACGGCTGTTGGTTTCAGTCTAGAAACTACAGATTACAAGTCTTTAAAGATGACAAGGAAGTTCTAGCTGGTGATTACAAAGACAGCTTGTATTTCCTTGATGGAAAACCAGGACTAGGACACATGAATGCAGCTATTGGAGCAGTAGATAAGACTACTTTATGGCATAGCAGACTTGGCCATATAAGTAATAAAGGATTGCATCTGCTGGTTAAAAATGAGCTGTTAAAAGATAATGAGATTTCAGAGATGAAGCAGTGTGAGTTCTGCATACTAGGTAAATCTCATAAATTGTCTTTTAAAACAGGAAAACATACTTCACAGGCTGTTCTGGAGTATGTCCATTCAGATTTGTGGGGTTCTCCAAATGTGACACCAAGCTTGTCTAAGTGTCAGTACTACATATCTTTTGTGGATGACTTTTCTAGAAAGGTATGGATTTATTTTCTCAAAACAAAAGATGAAGCTTTCTCTAAATTTGTTGAGTGGTTGGCCTTAGTTGAGAATCAAAGTGAAAAGAAGTTAAAAGCATTACGAACAGATAATGGCTTGGAATATTGCAACAAGATCTTTGATGACTTCTGCAAATCTAAAGGGATCATGAGACATAAGACATGTCCATACACTCCCCAACAAAATGGAGTAGCTGAGAGGTTGAATAGAACCATTCTAGAGAAGGTTATGAGTTTGCTGAGTGAAACTGGATTAGGAGAATCTTATTGGGCAGAAGCTTCTTCTACAGTGGTTTACATGATCAACAGAACTTCTTCAGCACCATTGAATTTTCGAGTTCCAGAAGAAGTATGGTCAGGTAAAGAGCCAGAATATTTACATATGAGAAGATTTGGATGTCTGGTTTATTACCATGCTGATCAGGGGAAACTAAAGTCAAGAGCTAAAAGGGGAATTTTTATGGGATATCCACAAGGTGTAAAAGGATATAGGCTTTGGAGTATTGATGAAAGGAAGTGCATCATCAGTAGAGATGTTACTTTCTGCGAAGACAAACTATATAGAGATATAGTAAAGGTGTCAAGAGAACATAAAGAGAAGGAAAAGAGGCAAGTGAAGAAAGTCTCTTTTATTCTGCCAAATGAGAATGACGAAGGTGAAACTTCTGAATCTAAAGCGGAAAGTTCAGATGAAGATGGAGTTTCTTCAGGGGATGATCAGGTAGTGGAAGATTCAGAAGAAGAGTCTGATAAAAAAGGACTTCAAGACTATCAGCTTGCAAGAGATAGAGAAAGAAGAATGAACATTAAACATCCCAGTAGATTTGATGATCAGGATGTAGCTGCATATGCTTTGAACGTTATTGAATTCATGAATATAGAAGAACCTCAGACTTATGAAGAAGCCATAAGCTGTCAAGACCGAATGAAGTGGATTGCTGCTACAAATGAGGAGATGGACTCTCTTCTAAAGAATCATACATGGAAAATGATCCAAAGACCTGAGAAAGAAAGAACCATTGGGTGCAAATGGATTTTTAAACTCAAACCAGGAATAATAGGAGTGGAGGAACCTAGATACAAAGCTAGGTTAGTTGCTAAAGGGTTTTCTCAGATTGAGGGGATTGATTATCACGAGGTTTTCTCATCGGTAGTGAAGCATACTACTATAAGACTGGTGTTATCGATGGTAGTCGATCAAGATTTAGAGTTAGAACAGTTGGATGTAAAAACCGCTTTTCTACATGGAAATCTAGTTGAGAAAATTCTGATGGAACAACCGCAAGGTTTTGAGAAGGATAATCAGGTTTGTTTTCTACAGAGATCATTGTATGGGTTGAAGCAATCATCACGACAGTGGAACTTGAGGTTTGATCAGTTTATGAAAAGACAGAAGTATACAAGAAGCCAATATGACTCTTGTGTATATTTCAAGTGTCTTGGTGAGAATGATTATGTTTATCTACTGCTATATGTTGATGATATGTTAGTAGCAGCTAGAGACATGAAGGAGATCACAAGACTAAAAGACATTTTAAGCAAAGAGTTTGAGATGAAAGATCTCGGAGCAGCTAGAAGAATACTTGGTATTGATATCTTCAGAGATAGAAAGAAAGGTATTCTTCAATTATCTCAGCAAGGTTATCTTGAAAGAGTTCTTAAGAATTATGGTATGTTAGAAGCTAGACCAGTTCAGACTCCTATGGGAACTCATTTCAAATTGTCTAGTACTAAGACAGAAGATAAGTCTGATACAGAGATTTAGATGAGTGACATACCTTATTCTAGTGCTGTTGGGAGTCTCATGTACTCCATGGTTGGCACAAGACCTGATATTGCTCATGCTGTGGGACTTGTTAGCAGATTCATGAGCTCACCTTGCAAAGAACATTGGATGGCAATTAAATGGGTGTTGAGATACATAAGGAATACAACAGATTTCAAGCTAACATTCACTAAGGCTGATAAGTTTGTAGTCAGAGGCTACTGTGATAGTGACTATGCTGCAGATTTAGATAGAAGAAGGTCAATTATCGGTTATGTCTTCCAAGCTGGTGGGAATACAATCAGTTGGCGTTCTGGACTCCAACATATTGTTACTTTATCAACAACAGAAGCGGAGTACATGACTTTGGTTGAAGCAGCTAAGGAAGCTCTTTGGTTGAAAGGACTTGCTGGTGAATTGGGTTTCCTACAGGAACAAGTTGAAATCTTTTGTGATTCCCAGAGCGCTATTTGCTTAGCCAAAAATAGCGTTCATCACGAAAGGACAAAACATATCGATGTCCGATATCATTTCATTCGTGATGTAGTGGTTGATGGATCCCTGAAAATTTCGAAGATCAACACAAAGGTAAATCTGGCCGATTTACTTACAAAATCAGTACCGGTAAAGAAATTCGAAGAGGGATTGGAGTACCTGAAGGTGCTTAGGCACTGAATCTAGCTCTAAGACGAGCTAAGTCTCCGGCGGTCAAGTTGGAGAGGCATCAAGGGAGGTGAATCTCTCGGGAGTTCTATCAGTATCTTTGATGCAGGCCCAAGAAGAAGTCTGTGACAGAGGAAACCCTGCAAAGAAGTAACGACAATGTGTCCTGTTTTTAGCTTCAAAAACAGAGGAGCTGAGTCATTGGTAGGTGTCAATCAATGAAAAGTAAAAAGCAAGAGCTGGAAGAAGAAGGGTATTGATGCAGAATATATAATCATCAGTGAGAGAGAGATCAAGTGAGAGGTCTACACAATTCACAAAAAAAGACAGAGTGAAAAGAAGATAGAGAGAGGCTGAGAGAAAAGTTACGTGAGAAGTGTGACTTAGCTTTCATAAAAGCTTGTTCATCTTTGGTTTTCTTCTTTGGGTTAAATCTCTGTACGGTGAATGACGTGAGCTTGGTGAGTGATCTTTCTTGTTGTCTGCATCAAAGATATTACCCTTGTGAGCTGGTGTAAGCTCACCGAGACGTACTGAGATCGCGTTGATCTTGGAAACTCGTATATCTTGTTCTTAAATTTCTGCACATCATCAAACACAAATCTAACTCAGCACAAATAAATACAACACCTGCAATCTGAATCACATCAGAATTGAATACTAGAACATAAAACCAACAGACCTAAACCATATCCTATGGTTAGGATTTCTAAATGTTCCAAGAATTGTAGCTCCTCTAGTGTGTTGGGACCACTACAGTCAAACCAATCATTACAATTATCACTCCCAAGTCAAGGTTTGTTTTTATAATTTTCGTTCTTTGTGTATGAAAGAAATCTTATCTATTAAAATAAAAGTCATAACTTTTTTCATGTGTGATTTTTAAATTGGACATCTCCTAGAAGTTACAACTAATATTTATTTGTTTGCATAATAATATCATAACAATAATTGTGATTGAAATTTATTATTTTATTTCCCTAACAACTAACTAAAAGTATTGTAAATAAAATCTTGTTCTCCTGATTTCTTTCCTAAGCATATTCTTTTTTTTTTTTAACTTGTGATATTTAATTTTGTTGGTTTAATTGTAACTAAAATATAACAATGATTTAAATTAAAAAGGACTATTATAAAACGTATCTTTTCTCAATTCAAGAGCACTATAAAAATACATGTTATTCATATAACTTTTTAGATCATACGATACAACAAACTTAAGATAATAAATGTAGATTAAATTAAGGGGTAAATATGCAGTAACATATACATGTAAATAATCTATGTTACTTTTATACTTTGTTGTATAATTTATATTGCTCTAAATATTTTGAACGTTCAATTCGGATTAATATATGTCTTTAATAATATTTTATGCCACTCTTATATTTCTATACTATTAAAACATAAGTCCTGAATTCTTTCATGTCTAATTTTTTTAATTTGGATAATTCCTAAAACTTTATCAAATTTTACATGTCTTAACTATAATATTTTATTTTTATCTTGTTTAGTTGAAATACAAATAAATATTAAAAAAATAACAAAATATTTTAAAATCTTTTCAGATTCATTATAAAAACTATGTCCAAAAAGTACTTAACTTAAATTTTAATTATCATAAACTATAATTAGAAATTAAAACTATATTATTTTATTTTATTTTTAGTTTATAAACGAAAATTTAAAATTATATAAAATATTTCAATTATATTTTAATGAAGATAACAATTTCAATTGATTAATTTTCAAAAACAAGTCTTACAAATTCTTTTAAAGATTTTGCTAGAAAGATCCATTTATGGTTCAAATTAAAAAATTATCCAATTATATAGGTCCAATTAAATTTATTTCCATACAAATTTCAAATTTAGAAAAAAACAAAAAATTATGTAAAGTAGTATTGTTACATAATAATGTTCTCAAAATAAATTTTGTTACGGAAATATAAAATTTACAATAATAATAAATAAGCCAATAACGTATTTTACTATGGAAAAATCCCGCACGTTTGTGCGGGTCAAGATCTAGTCTATATTATTAAAATTGAAGTACATCTGAGAATTGTTTGAAAATATGGATAACAGTGTAAATGTGAATTATTTGGAAACATGGATAGCAGTATAAAAAATATAGTGTTCTTTTAGTAATTTCATTAATTATATTACCTTAACATACACCACATTATTAATTTTATTTACCTTAACAATACATCAAAACATTAATTATATTACCATAAAATCAATAGTGAAATTTTTTATTTATTAGTTAAGCAACATTAACTTTGTGCAAATTATAAAAAGAAAATATGTAAAATAACGGGGTTTTACATATGGTAAATAGTTTGATTTAATCGGTTTTACAAAAAAAAAAAATTTTATCTTAGTTCCAATCAGTGAAAAATTACATAACTAAACACATAATTCAAAGACATAGTTTAAAGGAACAAAATAATAATTTAAATAAAAATAATTAAAACGTATTACATTTATTGTCAATTAATGTTTCACTCCATGTAACTATTTTACTAAATAAAAAACTTTTCCTATTTTCTTTATTTTAGCCAAAAATATAGAAATTGTTTTTTTTTTTTAAACTATTTACAGAATCAGTTAGGTATTAATATTCGGGTAAGTTGTTTCTTTCGGGATCAATTTTTTTGGGTTTTGAAATTAGGTCCCGCTCGGATATTATAAATATATGTGTGGGGTTCGAGTTGGGCCTTCATGAGTCTGAATGATTTTGATTCTGATGTATAGGAACATAAAAATATCTAAATAACCAATGTATCTGAAATGAATTCGGATAATTGTAGCAAAAATAATCTTATTACATGTTTCAGTCCGGGTCTTATGAATACAATTAGTTATACTGTACACATCTAAAATATATAACACTAATCATAAAAATACAAATATTGATGTATAAAAACGGAAAAATCAATATTCGCGCGGGTGCACGGATCAAGCTATAGTTAATATTTATGGTTGAAGATGGGAAACTACAGCTTGTTGCTGAGAAAGAAACCAAAGGAGCTGTTTACTCTCTCGATGCCTTTAATATAAACCTCAAATTTATCTTTAAATTTTTATGTAATTTGCATTTCAGTCCTCAACTTTAATATAAAGTTAATTATATCTATTATACTTTTCATAGATAAATAATACACACCCATTAGAATTATTAAACAAAATATTTATAAATGCAGTTTATTATAACACAAAATTACACAAAATAACAAATAAACACATAATTCATAAAAATATATAAAATATGAATTACTCACTATTGTTATTTCTATAATGTTCTCATATATGATCAATCAACACATTTCAAAGTAAGAAATGAGTCTCTTGATTTTTTATCTGAAGATTACGAGTTAAAATTTGTTTAAATCAAATATTTTCAATTATCGTCATTTCAAAGGTTGCTTGTAGTGTTGGTCTTGCATCTCTAACCGGTGCATTGATATCACGTTCATCTTCAGTTATCATTGTATGCATTACAATAGATGCTGTTATTATATCATGTAATACCTCTTTTTCCAATAACGTTATGATCCCGCTACAACAGTAAATTTTGATTGTAGAACTCAAAAAGCTCACTCAAAATCTTTCCAACATTATGGAAATCCTTAGGCCCGTCACCGAGAACATTTCTCTTTTTTATTATTATTATTATTGTGGCTGCACCCTTTTGGTGGGCTACCTACGTACTTGAGGGGGATCAAGCCATATGTTGTTCATTTTTTTTAGATCAGTGTCTAAGCGTCCCTTGTAAGCCACACTTATTCCACGAGCTCAAATAATGTTCTTCCGCGGTGCTCTAGTTGTCGATTGAACTGGTGACGATATGTGGTTTTGGCTCCTGTCTGGTTGCTCCTTGCGAGTCGGGTTTTTTTCTAGATCAACAATGGGACGACTGTTTTCAGGGTTTTTTTTCATTGTCTTCTGGTAGTTGGGTTACTTCGTCCAAATGAGCTCCTCATTTTCTCCATCGCGGTATGGCATGTCTTTGGCTCCTTTTGAGACATATTCTTTCGTCGTTGAAGTTTTGCTTTTAATGTCTTATCTTTGTCGTGTTGATGTTCTTTCGGCTCTCGATTTTTTCATTCTGCTACGAAACATGCTCTTGATGCACTTTGGCTTCCTCTGATCGTGTTTTCTCCATCCGGTGACAGGATCTTGATGCACTTGTGGTAAGTTGATGGTATCACCTTCATTGAGTGGATCCAGGGGATTCCGAAGATTGCGTTGTAAATGGTCGGTTTATAGACTATCGTGAATTTGACTATTTTGCGGACGTTCCCCACATATACTGGGAGCTTGACAGTGTCTTCCAATATGGTAATATCTCCTCGAAACTGATTAAGGGGTTTGCTTCGGGCTTGACGCTGCTTTCTGATGTACAAAAAGTTTACTAAGTACACAAGTTGCAAGCAATCAACTATGTCATTGTGGTACTTAAGATGTCAATCCACACCTAGAATGATTAAAGACAAAGAGAATACAAGTTTCATGATTAATCTAAGCTAGCAAGATGAGTTTAAGAGTAATAAATATGTAAGCAAACAAGTGAACTCAAATTCAATCAATAACTAAGCAAGAACAAGATGTAATCAAGGTTTAAAAGTAGACTCATGAGATGTGGCAATTGATAGGTGATATAATGCTAACTAAGGAGGCTAATCAAACATTAATGCTAATCCTTAGGTCTAGGAATACACAATTAGATTAACCCACTTCCATGATCTTAATCTCTATTCTAGTCATGCAACTAACATCAATTCTCATTGGCTAATTACATTCAAGAATGCATTAATCACAAGTCCATGCAACCACAAATCATATTAAGCATCAATTCCCATTGGCCTAATATGTTAAGCACTTAGATTGATTCATTCAAGTATTTCATCAAACACCTTTCAAGCATGAAAAACTTTAGATCTAGATTCATGATTTTCCAACCTTAATCTAACATAAAACACATCAATCAAGCAAGGATTATATAGATTAAGCCCCAATCATCACTAAATCTACCTAACTCATGAGTCTAACAAATGACTACTCACTAATCACCATGAAATCCACTAAACACAAATTAAGTTTTGGGATAAACATAATTGATAGCAAGCTAATCACAATAAACACAAGAAATTATGAAAAGATTTACTTGGCCGCTGTAACCATCGCCGTGTCCCGAGAGGTGTTCCAAGCCTGCTGCTCCAGACCGCTGCATCCTACGCTCCGTCTACAGCAATGCATCTTCCCCGCAACATCGAACCGCTCTGAACCAGCACTAACTCGAGCTTGACTTCTCCAAATCGAGACTTCAATGACCGGTGAAGGCTCTCCAAAGTGACTCATGGTTTCGCCATCGTCGACTCAGTCCAGTCCCCGTCCTGGTCTTCTCACTGCCATCATCGTCCTAGAATCAAGCCTTGGCGTCGTGGTCGTGACCTCGAACCTCCGCCTTGAGTCTTCTCCATCTCCGAGCTCTCATACATCGCAATCGACAATTACTCAGCCACCATCTTCTCTGCGGGGGTGCTCCGGTACGCGTCAGGAGCCTCACCGCCGTGTCTCTGCTCTGTCGTAGTCGCTGGAATCGTCGTCCCTCGTTCGCGTTGAAACCAAGCTCGATCTCCTCTAATGGCCATATTTAGCCTTTTTGCACATCTAGCCCTTGACCTTTTGGCTGTCTACTCCTTGACCCCAAAACTATTGATAATGAGGAACGTCTTCTAGAATTAAACCCTGAACTTTTGATGGTGCAACTTAGACCTTTTGTATTTGCACTATGGTCCCCCGAATCTTGATGGTTCTCAAACTGGCCACAAACTCTGTAAATTGCGAGGATAACCTTGCGATTTCGCCCCAAACTTCTCAATCAAGTAATCCAACCCTGTTATATGCAAATGAACAATCTAATGCAATATATATATACCTAAATGCATCATAAAATGACTAAAATGTGATAATAACAACTGCTAAACCCCATAAAAATAGTGAGATATCACTTTCATCGATATCCATCTTTCTTAGTGTGTCTTTGAAGATAATGTTAACGGAGCTTTCAGTGTCGATCAGGATTTGGGATACTTCACACTCGGTGATTGTCAGTTTGATGACCTGCAGGTCGTCGATGTAGCTTTCGGCTTTAAATGATTTTACCAGCATATTGTCGATAAGTCGCTCCGGCATTCTTAAGTCCGAATGGCATGACTTTGTAACAATATGTCCCTCTCTCCGTGATAAACGAGGTTTTCTCTCGGTCTTCCAGGTGCATCAATAATTGGTTATATCCGGCGAAGGCGTCCATAAAAGAGAGCAATTTATTTTCTGTCGTTGCTTCGACGATGCGGTATATGTGTGGTAGAAGGAAACTATCTTTCGGGCAGGCCTTGCTCAGATCGGTGAAGTCTACGCAAACTCTCCAGGATCCATTCTTCTTTTGGACCACTACGGGGTTTGCGAACCATTCCGGATATTTGACCTCCGTGATAGATCCGGCATTCGTGAGCTGCTCTATTTCTGCGTTGACCGCCGCCGCACGCTCCGGTCCTAGTTTCATACTCTTTTATTTAATGGGTTTGTGAGTAGGGTCGACGTTTAGCTTGTGACATATGATTCTGGGATCTATTTCCGTCATGTCGGTCCTCTTCCAAGCAAAAGTCGATACGTTCTTCTCCAGGAAGCCGATTAGTTCTGCGCATATAATGGGATCTAGTTCGCTGTCTATTTTGACGCGTCATTCCGGGTAGTCCTCGTCAATTGACAACCTGTTCGATGACTTCCCTTGAGGTTTCTTTTGTTCTGATTTGCTCTACGGGGTTGTGGTGTATGATTGCGTTGCAAGTTCTTCTTATATTCTTTCCGCGGGACCCATGATGGAGCATGCTCGTGCGGTTCCTTGATTTCCTCGTACCACGCACGTTCATACTGTCGTGGAAAATTTTAAGCATTGATGATATGAAGACAGCACCGTCTCCGTGGCGTGTAGCCACGGTGTTACCAGGATGACTTTGTAGACTGCTGTTTTATCGATTATAGTGAATGTCGTGATCTTCGTGACTCCTCCGACGTGAACGGGCAGGTTTATCGATCTAACCGACATGGTGGTTTCTCCTGCAAAACTCGTCAGCCTTTGGACCTTTGGCTTATGTCTGTATCCTGAAGCTTCATTTTTGCAAAGTATCTCGAAAGATTAGGTTCACCAAACTCTTAGTATCCACCATTACTCTTGAAACTTTGCAATCTGCGATCATCACTTCGACGACCAAGGGATCGTTATGCGGGAAATTAACTCCATCTGCGTCAGACGCTTCGAAGGACACTATGTCGTCTTTCAGAGGAGGGGTCCCAAAAATTTGCGGGTCCTTTCGGGCCCAGGCGTTCCAGCGGTTGTGACGTCTCCTTTTCTCTGATGTTCTCAGACTGATCTGACAAAATCGTTGCATAAGGTGAGTCCCCCTATAATTATGTTTATCCTTCTTCGGAGGTGTGGCGAGGAATCGAGTTTGTTCTCCCGATCTCTTTTCTTGTTTCGCTCGTTGCAGTTTAGGCTGGAGTTTTCCTGTTGACGGCCTTGCCTCAGGTTCCATAAATTGGGGCCTGCAACTCTGGTAGATCTTTGCTTTTTATCTTGATTTTTCCCCTCTGATATTTCGTAACCAGCAGCTCCTTTAGATGTCTGCACTCCATTGTTCCGTGTCTAACTCACTGGTTGTACTTGCAATACTGTTTTCGCTGCGAGGAACTGACGTTGTTGTGATGATGCAAAGAATGGTGTACAAGCGGTCATTCTCCTATGTAACAAAGTATTGGTCCGTTTCCTCGGTCTTGTGTTTCTGGGTTTCGGCTGTTCCTTCCTCGGAGTGGGCAGTCTGCCTGAGGGGTGCGTGCATTTTTTTCGGTGTATGGCACAGGCGGGGTTGGTTCGATTGAGGCGCACAGCTCGACCAAGAGGTCTCTAAGGATCTAAACTTGTTCTATCAGGGCAAACGGTCATCTCACGGGGTGTGCGTTTAAAGGTGTCTGATATGCCATTTGAGCCCTTTGATTTATGATAGCTTGAACCTCCGATCTGATTTGTAGCCTGGTCACGAGACGTTCGATTTCGTCGATTCGATTGTGGCATGCTGCCTGGGCTTCATTCAGCACGGTTGCCCGGGTTTCCTCCTTTGACTCATATCCTCGAGTTTGCTCAGCAGGTATCCGAGCACGGCGGAAGAGCTATACCCTGTCGTCGGAGGTATGTCTCGGTTCCATGATGTGTTGTAGTTTCCCATCTTCAACCATAAATACTAACTAAAGCTTGACCCGTGCGTCCGCGCGAGTAATGATTTTTACGTTTTTATACATCGATATTTGTTTTTCATGATTAATGTTATATATTTTAGATGTGTCGTAGTATAACTAATTGTATTCACAAGACCCGGACTGAATCGGGTAATAAGATTATTTTTAGTACAAATATCCGAACTCATTTCAGATACATTGATTATTTAGATATTTTTATTTTCCTATACATCAGAATCAAAATCATTAAGACCCAGGAAGGCCCAACTTGAACGCCACACATAAATTTATAATATCCGAGCGGGATCTAATTTCAAAACCCAAAAATATTGATCCCAAAAGAAACAACTTACCTGAATGTCAATACCTAACTGATTTTGTAAATATTTTTTTTTAAAAAACTATTTCTATATGTTTGGCTAAAATAAAGAAAATAGAAAGAAGTTTTTTATTTAGCAAAATAGTTATATGGAGTGAAACATTAATTGACAAAAAATGTAATATGTTTTAATTATTTTGATTTAAATTATTATTTTGTTCCTATTAACTATGCCTTTGAATTATGTGTTTAGTTATGTATTTTTTCACTGATTGGAACTAAGATAAAAAATTATTTTAGTAAAAATTTTACATATTTTCTTTTTATAATTTGCACAAAGTTAATGGTGCTTAACTAATAAATAAAATTTTTCACTATTAATTTATGGTAAAAACGCTATCGAATGAAAGAAAGAAGGATGGGTCGAGACTCCTACTATGACGCCGACCTAGCTGCTAACAACTCCGCCGGACACTCTTATGAGTCAGAGAGCAATGATGACGAATCAACGACTCCTCCACACAATGAACTCCTATAAAAGAAAGTCAGAAGTTAAGAAGAAGAAAAAGGAAAAGGACTGAGAAAGACTAGAGAGAGAAATAGTTGTGACAACGAGTCAGTCTTTACGACGACGAGTTCATTTCCTTGTATTCTCATTCGGCTTGTAACTCACACTTCATTAAGTGAAACTTTTGTCCCCTTAATCTCTTTTATTATCTGATTACTGTGTTATAAACATCAATTACCTATTTTAGGATTCAACAATTGGTGCCCATCGTGGAGTTGAAAGGTTTCTAACGCACGAAGTAAAAGCCATCTGAAAGAAAACATGCAATCTTCCTCCGAAGCAGACGACACGACAACGGCATCCGACTCGGAAACGTCATACGTCCGGAGGAGCACTACTTCACCCCGTAGTAGGATTCTTGACCCATCCTTCTTTCTTTCATTTGATGGCGTGTGTCAGATTGTTCTGACGAGCTATGAGTCGACTGTCTCGAGGTGACCTATCTTGCAATGGGCCACACTTCCTTCTTGGGCTTTGTCCTAGTGATTAGCCGAGTGAATTCCTGGGCCGTGATGCTAGTCGGGGCCCATATCCAACACTAATACATTCAAAGCAGTACTAATAGAATCTGTAAGTTCTTTCAACGTAACCTCACCTGCTTTTGTAAATCGTTGTTTTGAGATATCTGCAAATACCCCTTTTTACTTTCATAGCTATGATTGATTTGTGAATGTTTGTCTTTTTTTTTTTTTGATAGATTGAAATTTCATCAAAAAGACGCATTTATACAAGTTTGACTCACTAAACACTTCTCAAATTGTAGGGTTATTTCATTCGGTAACAAGTTTTCTGGTCATTTTCAGTCTTTTTACACACTTGTGTGTGTTCCCAGAATATTTGGGTCCTTTCATTTTTAAAAGTACACTTCACAAGTTTTAAGATCAATATATTTAGTACACTTTTCAACTTACAGGATCAAGTGGCACATCAGTCATGATTTATTTCTCTTTCATACTAAGTAGGGCTGTTCAATATGGTAAAACCGAACCGAAATAGACAATATGGTTTGGTTTTGGTATATACCATATAAACCGAATGGATATGATTTTCTAAAAACAGCAGGATTTGGATATGGTTTGGTTTATAACCGATTAAACCGAATAAACCGAACAAAACCGATTAAAAGTAAAACATGTAAATATGTATCCATTTTATAACGACACATGAAAATCTATTTGCTATATAGCTAAATTTTTGTTTATAACTATTACCATAATTTTTATAGTAATAAAGAATCCTACTTTGTAAAACACTTGGACTATAATTAAATAACAATAAATCACAACTGAGGCTTCTTATTTTTTTAGTCTTCTTTTTTTGATCTTTATGCTTTATTTTAGTATTGACTAAATTGAAATGAAGATTATAAATTTGATGGACAACAATTAGTGAAAATTCTTCTCAACTTTTCTCTTATCTATAAGCGAACAGAGTTTCGTGTTCAATCGAAGAACCATAACTTTGATGAACACAAAATATGGAAGAGTGGAAAAACTTTTATATCATGTTTATGTTTTGTTTCTTATTTTTTGTTTTTAAAATTTCGAGCGTTTTTATTTTTTATTCATTTATTTGAACATATAATATTTTTTAATAAATGACTGCATTGATAACATGAATTTAAAATTTATATAATATGATCTCAAACTACATAATTATGTTATTTGGTATAAAACCGAATAAACCGAAAACCGACGGTATATAAAACGAACCGAAGCGAAGTAAATATGGATTTAGAATGGTAGTTATATTTCACTAACCGAAATACCGAAAAACCGAAAAACCGAAAAAACCGAACCGAAACCGAACCGATATCCGGATTGAACACCCCTAAATTACTAAGCGACACATTTGACAATATAAAAACTCAAAGTGACCCTTATGGGTGTCAATTCAGGTTGGCCTGACCCAGTCCCGGCCGACGCAAAATCCGCTAAGTTTGTAAATATTTTTACGCGGCCCGGCCTGGCCTGAAAATATTTTGGGCCTAGATTTCAAAGCGAGGCTCGGCCCTTATCGAGCTACAGGGAATTTTGGGTTTTTCAGGTTTTTAAAGAAATAATTTGTCATTGCCACTATCATTTTAATACATGTAAATTTTCATAAAAAATCAGTCTCAATTTTTTGTTTTAAAATATAAAGTGAGTATAAACGTTTCTTCTTTATCGAAGCTGTTTTACTTTTTTGTATGCTTTAAAAGCATATTATAAAAAAAAATTTTTAGTAAGATTTAAATAATCAAATATATACTAAAACTAAATATATAGAAGAAAAAGATTTAAGATAAACATGGTCAAATGTTTCATACTTTGTATTTTGAAAAAAAAAACATTTTGTACGCAAAAAGAAGGAGGTAGATTTGCAAAATTTAAAATGTGAAACTTGTAATTATCAAATAATAAAATACATTAACAACTTTTATATTTGATTTATTAGAGTTTAGATCAAAAATATAAAAATAATATATCAATATTAATAATAGTTTTGATTAGAAGAATGATATTATTTAAACTAAAATATAAAGTTTCGGGTTTTCAGGCTAGTCATAGTCCAAATGGGCTTAAGCGCAAAATATCTAAAGCCCAAATGGGCTTAGCCCGAAATGCCCATTTTTGGACTTATAAAATTAAGCTCAAGCCCGGTAATTTTTAGGACTGGGTGGGTTCGAACTGCGGTTTTTGACCCTAATTGACACCCCTAGTGACCTTATCCCCTATTTTTGGTCTAACCCTATGGTCACATGCATTTTACATGATACCCAAACCCGTATCCGAACCCAACCCGAAAATCCGAACCGAAATCCAAATCGAAATAGAAAAATATCCGAACGGGTATTGAATTAGAGGAGATTGGATATCCGAACCCAAATGTATAATATCCGAACCCGAATGGATATCTGAAGATAACCAAACATATGTATAATTAACCTTATATTTCTAGTTTAGGTCTCTTATTTAATTTTAAATATTTATATTGATGCTAAATATACTTTAAGATCATATTATATATGTAATTACTGACAGAATAATTTGTTACCTAATTAAAATTAAAATTCATGTCAAACTTTTTGTTTTATGCATTAACAAAAGTTACATCCAAAATTTTAAAATAATAACCAAATTATCTTTTTTTAACTTTTAAAATATCATCTCCGAATCTATTAATCAATATTCAATCTATTAAAAAAAATCAGTTAAGTGAAAGTTATATTTTTAAATATAAAAAACTTGAGAAATGAAAAATTAATTTTATTTTCAAAATCTAAATTTTTGAATCCTACCCGAAATAATCGAATTCAAATTTAAAATATCTGAATCCATCCCGAAATACAAAAATACCTAAACGAGTTATATACCACTGTACCAAAATACCCAAAAATCTAAAAATACTTGATCTGAACCTGAACGGGTATCCGAATTCGCCACACTATATGCGCCTATCCCCTAGTTGATTAATGAACTTTACAGCTACCTACTTCGTTACTTGGGATTCGCATCTCGCACTTGGTTTTCATTATTCCAACTTTTTATTCCTTGATATTTGGGTCTCAACTACTCCTTTAAAATTTCTTGGTTAAATTAGAAACAAGAAACCAACAACACGTGTTGCTCGAAAAAAAAAAACCAAAAACACGTCGCTTTTGTCGATTTTTTAGGTTCAAATAAAGTTATGAATGGATGTTTGTGGTTGTAAACTGTAGAACAACTAGCATTTAAGCGAGTCTTGTTTCATCACCATTTAATTCAACAATACATGTTTAAGTGCCCTCTCTACGTACCAAACAAGTAATCAGTTTAAAGATGGAAGGCAAAACAGTGATTTTAAGTGTGCTCATAATTAGGGGTGGGCAAAATATCGATCTGTTATTCGTCTCCATTCGATCCGAAAAATCTGAATATTCGTAACTTTAAGCAAATACTAAAATTTAATATCCGTCAAATAAGGAGCAAATCACAAATACTCATTTTTTAGAAAACGGATATCCGATCCGATCCGTAATATACATATGCATATACATGTATATATAAAATTATATATAATTTTATATCTCTATATATATATTTAGTTATTTTATCCACTAAATTAATAATTTGGTCATTAAATTTTTTTAAAAATGTAGTTTTAAATATTTTGTAATGAAAATATTATTCTTTTATACTAAAAATTTCGTTAAATTTTTTTTAAAATGATTTGTTTTTTTTTTTTTTTTACCGGATCGACGTATCGGATCGGATATCCGGTAAAATATACTGATTTTTCCGGATATCCGTAGCAGCGAATATCCGGAAGATCACGGATCAGATCGAATCAAAAAATCGAATATTCATACGAGACGGATCGGATCACGGAAATCCTTAAAATTCCGGATATCCGCTCCGTGCCCGCCCCTACTCATAATAAGTCTTGCGGCTATCCCCTTATTAATTAAATTAACTTTATACCTACTTTGGATTCCTATCTCGCACTTGATTTTCATTTTTTCAATCTTTTATTCCTTGAGATTTGTGTCTCAACTACTTCTTTAAAATTTACTCGTTAAATTAGAGGCAAGAATGAAACAAAAATCACGTGGCTTCTGTCAATTTTGTAGGTTCAAATAAAGGTATGAAAGGACGTTTGTGGTGGTAAACTGTCGAACAACTTAAGCGAGTCTTGTTTCATCACCATTTCATCAATACAAGTTTAAGTGCCCTCTCTACGTACCAAACAAGTAATCAGTCTAAAGATGGAAGGCAAAACTGTGATTTTAAGTGTGCTCATAATGAGTCTTGTCATGGCGCAGAATCAAGTCGAAGCAAAGATTTGTTGCCCGAACAGGGTTGCCAGAGACAAGTATATTTTATGCCGTCGTCATGCTGGAGGCACTCTGCCAACCTGTGCAAACCACTATGGATGCAAAATCGTTTCTGGGACGACATGTCCTCCGGGATATCCATATACCAATCTCGGAAACTCTGGTAATTTAAATTTTTTTTCGTCGTGGTTTTATTAAGTTATATCTTTTACCAGTTGGATCTAAGATTTTGGTGCAACTTGCATGGATTTTTTTTTTTTTTTTTTGACTCAAGGTGATGCTGTCACTGAATACTGCAAGTTGGGGTGTGCATTCTCTGTGTGCGATGCCTTAACCACTCTTCAGAACTCCGGTAAAGCAAAACCTCATTATTATTACAATTTTTAGATTTTTGGAATAATAGAATAATTCCTTAATTCTAATATTGTTTCGATGAATTAGATGCAAGTGAAATTGTGAATGGAGCGGTCGCACAATGCACCAACGCATGTTCTAATTTCTGCACCAAGGGTTCAGCTAATGCAGTTGAAACTGCCTAAGAAGCATATCCACAATCTATGTATTGTATGTGTTGTTGTTGTTCTCCCTGTTTTCAATAATTGTCGTGCATGTGCCAAAATGCTAGACTCTTGTGCTATTTTCAGGTTTTCTATGTGACGTAGAAGGTCAACGATCACTAGATTGTTTATCTCTTCTACTTGCTATATATAAATAAAAATTAATGTTTCCTTCTAAACTATTATCAAAAAACACTCTTGCTTTTACGTAATTTTCTTACAAACACAGCTTATATCGTGACAACAACAAATGCCAATTTATAATAGAGCATCACCGTCAACCAGCCAAACGCAAACATCAGCAATCTGAGAGTTAGATGGAATTTGCAGGCTCTCATACACACACGGTTTAGCAACAGAAGCATGATATAACCATGATTTTGTTGGTTTACAATAATAATATATAAGCCAATAAAGTATTTTTACTATGGAAAAAACTCGTAGGGTTGTGTGGGTCAGTCTTTATTATTAAAATTGAAGTACATTTGAAAATTGTTTGAACACATGAATAGAAGTGTAAATTACAATTGTTTGGAAACATAGATAGCAATATAAAAAAAGGTATAGTGTTCTTTTAATAATTTCATTAATTATATTACCTTAACATATATCACATCATTAATTATATTTACCTTACAATACATAAAAACATTAATTATATTACCATAAAAGTAATAGTGTAAATTTTTATTTATTAGTTAATCAACATTAACTTTGTGAAAATTATAAATATAAAATATATAAAATAACCGGGTTTTGCATATGGTTAATAGTTCGGTTTAATCTGTTTTACTAAAACTATTTTTAATCTTAGTTCCAATCAGTGAAAAATTACATAACTAAACACATAATTCAAAGGCATAGTTTATAAGAACAAAATAATAATTTATATCAAAATAATTAAAATGTATTATATTTATTATCACTTAATGTTTCACTTCATATAACTATTTTACTAAATAAAAAAATTCTTTCTATTTTATTTTTATTTTTAGCAAAACAAATAGGAATAGTTTCTTATTAAAAAATTATTTACAAAATTAGTTAGGTATTGACATTCGGGTACTCATTAAGGTACAAGTTGTTTCTTTCGGGATCAATTTTTTTTTGGTTTTGAAATTAGGTCCCGCTCAGATATTATAAATTTATGTGTGGGGTTCGAGTTGGGTCTTCCTGGGTCTGAATGATTTTGATTCTGATGTATAGGAACATAAAAATATCTAAATAACCAATATATCTGAAATGGGTTCGGATATTTGTACCAAAAATAATCTTATTACCCGATTCAGTCCAGGTCTTTTGAATATAATTAGTTATACGGCTACACATCTAAAATATATAACAATAATCATGAAAAACAAATATCAATGTATAAAAATGTAAAAATCAATATCCGCACGGGCGCGCGGATCAAACTCTAGTTAGTATTTATGGTTAAAGATGGGAAACTACAGCTTGTTGCTGAGAAAGAAACCAAAGGAGCTGTTGACTCTCTCAGTGCCTTTAATGGAAAGTGTTATGAACAAACACGAATTAACCTTGAAGAAAGCAAAAGAGAGCAAAAACGTATTAAGGCAAATATCCGTTTAGGATTTCTTATTATTATGTGAATGAATCATCTTACAAACCCTTAGACCCGTATTTATAGCAGCCTTAAAAATTCGATTTCCTTTTTCCTATAGGAATACATAATTTGTCCGACCAACGAGTGTTGGGCTTTTACTGGGGCACAGAGATTTAAGACACACAGATGCAACAGAAAGGTTCTTGCATCTCTAACCGGTGTATTGATATCACGTTCATCTTCAATTATCATGTTATGCATTACAATGGACACTGTCATTATATCATGTTCCTCTTTTTCCAATAACGTTATGATGCCCCTACGATAGTAAATTTCGATTGTAGAACTCTGAAAGCTCACTCAAAATCTTTCCGACATGTTTCTTGTCTTGCTGCAAATAATTTTTTCATTGGATCTTGGGGATCATTTATGGTTTGGACAATGTTTGACCATTTTGGATAAATATCATCAACTAATTAATAAACCATGTTGTTTTCTTTACCTTGAATAGTGTAATTAGCTAAAAAAATAGTACCTTGAACAAACTTTAAAAATAAATTAGAGGACTTCAAAGTGTTATTGTCGTTGTTGCTTCTTGCAAACCAACGTAGGCATGCCAAATTTATAGTTCATAATCCGCAACGGCTTCGAGAATAATGCGGCTATCGATTCAGAGATTGGTCAGATCCCAACTGCTATCTTTGGTACGGTTAATGGAGTGATTGGAGTGATAGCGTCACTGCATCAAGAACTACTATGCTTACTTGCAGAAACTGCAGTCAACATTGAGGAAAGTGATTAAAGGAGTTGGGGGGATGAGCCATGAACAATGGAGATCGTTTTATAACGAGAAGAGAACCGTGGAAGCAAGAAATATCTTGTATGGGGACTTGATTGAATCGTTTTTGGATCTATGTAGGAACAAGATGGAGGAGGTATCTAAATTAATGAATGTTCAAGTTGAAGAATTGTGTAAGAGAGTTGAAGAGCTCATTAGGCTTCATTAAAGCCTTATCAAAATCAATGCCATAAGCTCCGTTTGTGCTTGCTTTCTTGAGTTAAAAGTCTTCTTTTGTTATCATCATAAACTTTTGAAGTTTATTTGAGTTGTTGTCTTCGTACTTGGCTCAAGTGTTGTATGTCACTACAAGAAAAAGAGGTTTTTATAGCGGAGTATGATAGCGTTTTTTTCGTTTCTGCTATGGTTGATATGTAATTGGGTTTATATAGCGGTTATAAAATTGTAAATGCTATCTTTAGTTGAGTCGAATTTTAATAGTCATTTACATAGCACTTTAGTGCGGAAGCGCTACGAATAAGTTAGGCGGACAAAATTTTCATTTGCCCGGGCTTACCAATTTCACTTAATTCATTTTTTTCTTTTTCAGTTCTTCCCTCTCTCTATCTCCCCTGAGTTCTCATCTCCCCTCTATCTCTTCGTCTCAATTATTTTCCCGATTGGTCTGACTCTAAAAAATTAATCTCTTCTAATAACACATTAATCTCCTATTTCTATCTCGTCGTAATTGTTTTCCAGAATCTCTAAAACCCAACAACTGTTCTTCGATTCTTAATCGTAGGTACAATCTCGTCTAATATCTGAATTTTTTTTTGTTTCTTATAAACCAATCGTTTATTCCTATTTAACTGGTGGTTGATTTAGGGTTGCATGTCCAATTGATTCGGTCTTTTACTCTTTTGCAGGGAGTTTTAGATTCAGATGTTCCGAGAAAGGTATCTGCCGTGTATTTTTCTGGGTTTGGCTATAGCTTATGATTTTGTTTCAATTGAATTATATCATTGCTTTTATTTTCCAGGTCGTTTAAATCAAAAGAGAAGACATTTTGATCAGGTAAAACCAAACCGATTTATACTGATTCTTCTATAAGTTGTCTTTGTGTGTTCTTGAGGCATAATAAAGTTCGTGTTTTTATATACATTTGGTCGGAGCTGTTGTGCGATGGATAAAGCTTGGGTCTGGTTACCAAGGTATAAATATTACTGTGTTTTGCTTATCTTTTTTTTTTTATTTCATTCACGAAATTGTGTTTCTGAATTAATTTTCATTTGTGTGCATCTGACAGGAATAGTCTCGAGTATGAGCAAGGTGCAACTGAGTTTGATTCTTCGTCATCAAGACGATTGGGTGATCTAGTTGAAATGTTCTGCCCTTGTGTTGATTGCCGAAATGTCTGCCATCAATCAAGAGAGACATTTTTTGAGCATCTCGTCATCAGAGGGATGGATCAGAAGTACAAGAGATGTAAATATTGGAGTAAACACGGGGATATAAGGCCAGATAAGACAGCTGATGTTCAGACGTCTGAAAATGAGGCTTATGAGTTGATGAGGACAGCTTTTATAGCGAGCGATGGCAAGACACCATTTGAGAAGCAAAATTCAGAGGATTTTGATGGTATTGAGAGGCCAGAAGAGGACGAGTTTAGGAAGAAGTTAGATGATGCCGAGACTCCACTGTACTCGACATGTCAGAAATACACCAAGGTTGCTGCTATCATGGGTCTTTACCGTATAAAGGTCAAGAGTGGGATGTCAGAGAGCTATTTCGACCAGCTAATGACATTAGTTCATGACATGCTACCTCCAGATAATGTTCTGCCTAAGTCTACGGATGAGATAAAGAAGTTCTTAAAGGTGTTTGGTTTTGGTTATGATGTCATCCATGCCTGCAAAAATGATTGTATCCTTTTAGGAAACAGTATGCGGAGTTAGTTTGCTGTCCAAGATGTAGTGAATCAAGATGGCAAAGAGATAAGCACACTGGTGAGGAGAAGAAAGGAGTTCCATGTAAGCTGCTTAGGTATTTTCCCATAAGAGAGAGATTCAAGAGGATGTTTAGATCGAAACGGTTGGCTGAGGATTTGTGTTGGCACTTCAACAATGCAACTGAAGATGGATCTATGCGGCATCCTGTGGATTCTTTGACTTGGATTCAGGCAAACGATAAGTGGCCGAAATTTTCTGCTGAAGCAAGAAACCTGAGACTATGTCTTTCTACTGATGGGATGAATCCATTCTCGCTCCAAAACACCAACTACAGCACGTGGCCGGTTCTCCTAGTTAACTACAATATGGCGCCAACTCAGTGCATGAAAGTGGAGAACATTATGTTGACGATGTTGATACCTGGACCAACAGCACCTAGCAACAACATTGACGTGTATCTACAGCCCCTGATAGAGGACCTCAAGGACTTGTGGACCAAAGGTATTGAAGTTTATGATGCCTTTAAGAAGGAGAGTTTTAATTTAAGAGCTATGCTGTTGTGGAGTATCACAGACTACCCAGCTTTAGGGACATTAGCTGGATGCAAAGTTAAGGGGAAGCAAGCATGTATTGTATGTGGGAAGGAGACACCGCATAGATGTCTTAAGTTTATTAGGAAACATGTGTATATGGGAAACAGGAAGCGACTGATGCCTGGTCATCCCTACAGACGTAGAAAGGGTTGGTTTGACAACACAGTGGAGTCTGGTGTTTCAAAGAGGATTCAGAGTGGGAAAGAAATATTTGACAGCCTTAGAGGATTTAGAAATGATTTTGGAAGACCATTAGCTAAAAAGGGGAAGCGTAAAAGGGCACAAGCAGAAGATGACGATGATGAAGCTGCAACAGCTGAAGAAATCGAAGAAGATGATGATTTATGGAGGTGGAAAAAAAGTCTATCTTCTTTGACTTACCATATTGGAAGGTATACGTTCTGCTTTACAATTAATTTTAACTTCTGAATTTATGTAAGCTAATTAAATTGTTTCTGATAAATTAACTCTACATAATGTTTGCAGGAAATGCCTGTGAGGCATAACATAGATGTTATGCACGTCGAGAAGAACGTCTCAGACGCACTACTATCTATTCTTATGAATAATGCAAAATCAAATTGAAAGCAAGAAAAGATTTAGAAGACATGGGAATCAGGAGCAACTTACATCCAGAGAAACGTGGGAAGAGAACTTATTTGCCTCCAGCTGCTTTCTGGCTTTCCAAGGAAGAGAAAAAAAAATTCTGTAGACGGCTATCCAAGTTTAGAGGACCCGATGGATATTGTGCAAATATATCCAATTGTGTCTCGTTGGATCCTCCCAATATCGGCAGCATGAAGTCACATGACCATCACGTTCTTTTGCAGAACCTTTTTCCTGTGGCATTGAGAGGTTTATTGACTAAAGGACCTCGGATAGCTGTAAATCGTAGCAATGAATCGTAGCAATGAATCGTAGCAATCTGCAACTACTTCAACAGACTTTGCCAACAAGTTATTGATCCAGAGAAGCTACTGACTCTAGAATCTGAGATTGTGGAAACAATGTGCCAGTTGGAGAGATTCTTTCCACCATCCCTCTTCGACATTATGTTTCACCTTCCTCTCCATCTAGCTAGAGAAGCACGCTTGGGTGGCCCTGTGCACTTCAGATGGATGTATCCGTTTGAGAGGTAAATTTTTTTTTTGTCTTTGACGTATACTTTCAATAAATAGACTAACTTATATGTTCTGGTATGTAGATATATGAAGACTCTAAAAGCTTATGTCAAGAATTTTGCACGACCCGAAGCTTGTATGGCTGAGGGATATTTGTCTAGTGAATGCATTGCGTTTTGTATGGAGTTCCTTCGAAAATCTGTTCCAGTCCAAGAAGCAATTAATAGAAATGAAGATATTGAGGCAACTCAGAATGTCCTTGAAGGAAGACCATTACAGAAAGCTACAGAAGTAACCCTCACAGATAAGGAGAGAGATATAGCTCATCGTTATATCCTCATGAATACAGCAGTCATGGATCCGTATATTGGGTAAGTAAAACAGCAGTTAGATATACGCATTCATATGGGAGACCCGTGAATGAAGCACACGCTGAAACTATTGTAAGCATATTATGAATTCTTATTAGTTAAGGATCAAGACAATTTCGTAATGTATTTGTTTTTTCTTTGCAGGAAAAGATCAAGACAATTGACAGTGAAATAGATTCTAACTCCTCGGATAACATTGGTGAAGATGCTGTGAGTCAAGTTCTCGGAAAAGAGAGACCAGGAAGAGTTAGGGGGATGGGCAGAGGAGCCACTATTACGAAGATGGCTTACTTACAAGCAAGAGACAAACATGTCCAGAAACTTGAAGCTACTCAAGCGGAATTAATTACCAAGCTTGAAAAGTTGCAAAATGTTGTTATTGACTTAGCTGGCAAAAAGGTAACTCTCTTATACGCTTGTCCAATTAATTGTACTTGGTCTTTCAATATGATGCTTACTTGTTTTTTTGTTGTTTTAAGACACATAAAGATGATGTTTCTAGTTCTGAAAGAAGCTATGGTAGCAAGAGAGGAATAAGGTGCCAGATACTGGATTGGATTTCGACTGATGATGTGGTTGTAGGTGAAGGAGAATTCTACTCAAGTGAACCCACATATAAGATTGGTCGAATTCCTCTGGGTCCTAATGCGGCAGCTGTAATTGTCAACTCTGTAGCAGTCGAAGATGCATGTGTCTGGAGACCAACTACAAGTATTGGAACACTTGCTGAAGCTGTAGGAGTTAAAATTGCTTGGCCATCCGACAAGTTAATATTGGATGATGACTTCTCAAAACATGCTAACACTGTCGGGTCAGAGGTAAACTGAAATTTCTTGTGTTATTTTCAAATTCACATTGAAAATCGATTACTAATATAGAATACATTTGGGATGATTATTAGACTATGGATGCATCAGTAGGAAGGGTACAAATATTTGATTACTGGAATGTAGAAGATGAGTTGATTGCTGAGGGTGTACTGTTGTCAACTGAACCTAACCATTTGGTGAACGATATTCCGCTTGGACCGAATGCTGCAGTTATAAAAGTTGAAGTAGTTGTTAAAGATTCTGCTTTCCTATGGAGACCAGCGCCTGGAATGTCAAACATGGGTGATGCACTACATCAGATCATTGATTGGCCAATTGATACGGCACGACTATCTGATACAACTGCTGAATCAACCAAGAAACCTAATGTGGTAAGCTTCAGATGCCAGTTAATTTGTCTTCGATATGTTGCAATTATGTGATGTTATTGTGATTGTGTTGTGTTGGTCTTTTTTTGGTCTTTCAGAGTACTAGTAACAGCACTGGTAGTAGCAACAAAGTTGGTAAACAGAAGTGTGCTCTTTTGGACTGTCATAACTCTGGACAGACAGTAGCTTGGGGTCGTGTGTTATCAACAGATCCAGCAGACAAGGTTCATTTCATCCCTTTAGGTCCCAATGCTTCTAAAGTCTTGGTAGAGGTTTCCAAGATGGATGATGCACGAGTGTGGAGACCAAACTCTGAAATTGAAGTCATAGATGATGCAATAGGGAGCACAGTGGCGTGGCCTACTGATAAGGTTGTTTTCATATGAGTGATGAGTTGTGAAATTGAGAACTTTCAGTTGTCTTAGTACTTTGTCATAGTTATGAGTTTCATGTAATGTTGAACTTAAAAATGAGTGTATCTTTATTATAATAAAATTTCTATTTCTAAATCTGAAATTTATGTTTCTAAAAATAGTTAAAAATATTTAGATATATAAAATATATATAATTATAAATACCGAAACGAAGCTACTTTAAAAGAATATAGAAACAGTAGTACTTATATAACTGCTATGGTAATATTAACTATGGATTTTTAAAACCGCTATTAAATAATATTTGATCGCGTTAAAAAAGCGCTATTATATAATATATAATAGCATTAATAAACCGCTATTGTATATCGGAATACGATAGCAGCGCGAAAAAGCGCTATCTAAAGTCTTCGACCTATTATAACGGGCGATGACATAGCGCTTGCAATAACGCTATGGTATCTATAGATAGCGGTTTTCAGCCGCTAAGAAAACTCTTTTTTCTTGTAGTGTGTCTTTTGATCAAAGCAACTCTCTCTAGTCCTTTGGATTGAAAAAAATATAGTGAATCACTTTGTCAAAGTATAGAGGTTTTATGTGTTTAGAGGGGATTTCGTAGTACTAGTTTCTTATGAAATTGTTCTGTTTATATTTGAATCTTTACTCTGCATCAAATTATTTTTTTATAAACGTTTCTTCTCAACTTTTCCGTATACAAAAAAAACAAATCTGTTAAGTAGATTCTAAAGTAATAATCTTGATCCAAATTTCAACAAAAAAAAGAGTAACATTCCTGATAATAAAAATTATAAAAAAATCTTACATATACCATAAATTTCTTGAAGATTTTATACTCTTGAAGGCACCTTTGATTCCTTCATCATAAATTAGTTATAAGTTTCGCAACAACAACAAAAACGTGCAAGGAAGCACTTCTCTAGAAAACAACAAAATAATAACGATACTCTAATTCAACTAAGATCTTTTCTTTATGAAGATCTTGGTCTCGTTTTTGCATTCCAGCAAATTTCTGAGAAAGCAAAAGGGTTTGTGGTATTGACTGCCCATGTTAGTATTCGTCCAAGGATTATGGTGTCCATTGATTAACATTACAGCTACCTTGTCTCAAAAGTCTTATTAAGTAATGTGCAAGACAAGATAAACTTTTTCTTTTTTCTTTCAAAAAGATAAACTTAATAGCATCTCAAATATAATATAGCAGATTGTGTAACACCAATGTACGCAAGGGTACCCATAATTAAGTTAAGAGCAAGAAACAAAAAAAAAACAAGTTTCTTGGAGCACTGCCTCATCTGTTCAGCTGTTCTGTTCAATTACATGGGTACACGTATTCTTTTCTGTCAATTTATTAGGGTCAGTAGAGCATGCATGTGATAAAGGTGTGAAAGGATGCTTGTGGTGGTAAAATTCAGAGCAACTAATATTTAATGACTCTTGTTTCATCACCATTTCATCAATACAAGTTTAAGTGCTCTCTCTACGTACCAAACAAGTAATCAGTCTAGAGATGGAAGGCAAAACTGTGATTTAAAGTGTGCTCATAATAAGTCTTGTCATGACGCAGAATCAAGTCGAAGCAAAGAGTTGTTGCCCGAACACCAGTGCCAGAAACACGTATAATGTATGCTGTCTTTACTGGAGCCTCTAGGCAACCTTGTGCAAAACTCAGTGGATACAAAATCGTTTCTGGGACGACATGTCCTCGGGGATATCCACATGACATTCCGAAAACTCGGGTAATTTATTTTATTTTTTGGGTTAATTTTATTAAGTTATATCTTTTACAAGTGGATCAATATTTTGATGCAAGTTGCATAAATTTTTATGTTTTACTCAAGGTGATGCTGTCAATGAATACTGCAAGTTGGGGTGTGCATCCTCTGTGTGTGGTGGCTTAACCACTCTCCAGAACTCCGGTAAAGCAAAATCTCAGTATTATTACAGTTATTAGATCGTTCAAATAAGAGAATAATCCATTAATACTAATATTGTTTCGGTGAATTAGATGCAACTGAAATTGTGAATGGACAGTTGCACACTGCACCAACGCATGTTCTAATTTCTGCACCAAGGGCTCAGCTAAAGCAGTTGAAACTGCCTAACAAGCATATCCACGAACAATAACTTATTGTTCTCCTTGTTTTTAATATTTGTCGTGTATGTATAATGTATTGTATGTGTTATTGGCAACAAACTCTGCAACTGATCAACAACCTATTAGTTCCATCACCAAGGAGCGCACAAGATCCTGCTCTAGAAGGACGCACAAGCACATCATAAAACAACAGATCGGGCAACAACCAAGTATTCGTCCATGGCTTATGATTTCCATTGATTAATTAACTTTACAAGTACATTGTCTCAAGATTTTTATTCGGCAGAGAAGTAAACTAATTAAGTAAACCAGTTAAAAAACTTTTTATAATGACGACGACTATTCTCCTCTGCGGTGTCTCGTTGGTGTTGGAGGCATTTAAAATTATGTTTGAACAAACTGTAAGAGTTTTTCTCTTGTCTATCGCTGATCCCTCAGCTGTGGATTTCCCTACTTAATTTTAATTATTTCAATCTCCTCTTCCTTGATATTCATGTCTCAACTACTCCTTGAAAATTACCTCATTAAGTTAAAAGCAAGAAACCGAAAACACGTTGCTTCTGTCAATTTATTAGGTTCAAATAAAGGTGTGAAAGGACTTTGGTGGTGGTAAACAGTAGAAAAACTAGTATTTAAGCTAGGCTTGTTAATTTCATCAATACAAGTTTGTAATCTCTAAGTACATTTTGTGACCATACAAGTAATCAGTGTTAAGATGGAAGGCAAAACTGTGATTTTAAGTGTGCTCATAATGAGTTTTGTCATGGCGCATAATCAAGTCGAAGCGAGGGTTTGTTGCCCGAGCAAGGAAGCCAAATTAGCGTTTTTTGTATGTAATCGTAGTAAAGCGAGGACGACTTGTGCAAAACTTAGTGGATGCAAAATCATTCCTGGGACGAAATGTCCTTCGGGATATATGGCCTTTTCGGAAACTCTGGTAATTTAATTTTTTTTCGTTGTCGTTTTATTTATATCTTTTACAAGTTGAATAAAGATTTTGATGTAACTTGCATGGATTATCTATTTTTGACTCAAGGTGATACTGTCAATGAATACTGCAAATTGGGTTGTGCCTCCTCTGTATGCGGTGCATTAGCCACTCTCCAGGACTTCGGTAATGCAAAAGCTCATTATTATTAAAAGTACAAGATTGTTGGGATAAGAGAATAATATATTATTCCAATATATTGTTTCGGTGAATTAGATGCAAGTGAAATTGTGAATGGAGCGGTTGCAAAATGCACCAACGCATGTTCTAATTTCTGCACCAAGGGCTCAGCTAATGCAGTTGAAACTACCTAAGAAGCATATCCATGATCTATGTATTGTATGTGTTGTTGTTCTCCTTGTTTTCAATAATTGTCGTGTATGTGACAAAATGTTAAACTCTTGTCCTATTTCCTGGTTTTCTATGTGGCGGAGAAGGTCATCTTCGATCCCTAGATTGTTTATCCCTTCTACTTGCTATATCTAAATAAAGAATAATGTTTCCTTCTCGACTATTCTCAAAACAAACTCTTGCTTTACCGTAATTTTTTCTATCCGTGACAACAACAAATGCCAAAGTAGCAGCACTGTTAGGACTTTTTTTTTTTTTTTTGAAACACAAACATTCATTACTCTTCAGAAAGTTTGGTAACCATGTTAACGCATACAAATCTTGCTCAACTAACAAACATTGTTTAGCCAACATATCAGCTTCTTAGTTTTTGTCACGGGAGATCCATTGGAAGGAGATAGACTCGAACTCGGTCGCTAATTCGGACTGTTAGGACTTACAAATCTCAAATTATGCATAGAAGAAATTATAAGCATATAATATCATTTATGAACCATTCAGAATGCCATCGATATGTAAAGGAGAACAATTCGTTCAAGGGATGGAAACCTTATATATTATAAAGCTTTTTCAGCTTTGGACTGTTTAAAACATATTCCATTTTCCTTTTTTGGCTTAGATTTAAAAGTAATAATATACTGTTACGAATATTATGTAATATTTGAATATTGTACAGAAAACAGTTTAACCTCTCTGTGAAAAATGCGAAAAATCAGCCTCATATTAGAAGTATTTTTTGTATTTCTATATACAGGATTCATTGTCAACAAAATAACACATACCAATTCCTTCTATTCTTTTCTTTACTTATCAGCGTACTCTACCTACAGAGTAAAACCCTAATGTTCAATCAAAACCAAACATTTTTTTCCTTTGTCAATGGTGTATTGAACGTATTTATTTTTATTGTTAAATCAATCGCACAATTTGAACATCGCTTTATAGTTGTTGACACTTAATCATTCGATTCAAACAATGTGGATATTTCTTTCTATTCCATTCCCACCGCACATGTTTCATATTATATAATCGAAAAATTTACACATGGAGTTACATTTTGACTCTGTAATCAACTAATCATATACCTAAAGGCACATCTACATCTTGCATGTGACACAAATGTTCAGGGCCGGCCCTGAGATTTTGAAGACCGTAGATAAGTCAAGAAGAAATTCAATAATTTGGGGGCTGAATATTTTTTTTACAAATTTGGGGGTTTATATTCATGTAAATTTTTTCGAAAATTTTAAAGGCTTGAGGCGAATGTTTCGTTAGGCTTGGCTCGGGACAGGCCTTGACATGTTTCATGCGATTTATCTCTTTTATCCTTCTACTGAATTAACAATAGATTCTGTTTTTATTCTAACTAAACTAAATAATTCCCATTGTCAACGTAGACGTCGATAGTTATCCTATGTTATTTCTCTCTTTTATTCCAAATGTCAAAACCACTTTCCCCAATCTGTGAACCCTAATTTCACCTATTTTCTATTCTCCTCTCGTTTCAGTTGAAGACGATGATGAATTTGATCTTCTCTTAACGCAAAGGTGCTCCTCAAGCAGTTGTCTCCGTCAGAATCAAGCCGTTGTCTTCGTCACATTTCGATCCGAAGCTGTTGGAGGAGGATTACAGTGGATGAGACATGGATGAGGCCGAATCAAGCCGTCGTCTCCGTCACCTTTCGTTCTGAAGCTCCTCAAGCCACTCGCGGTCGAGTAAAAGCTGTAGATCATGTTACGGACAAATCAAGTTCTCGGTATGTTGTCCCTAACAATTCTCAGAACTTCAGGAATCTGTTAACTGGCAACAATCACAACGGAAAATAAACCGAACGAGTTGTCGGAGGTTCAGAGTAACTTCCGAGAAAATAAATGTGGTTTAAAACAAAAAACAAAAAAAATAACAGAAACCAAATATCAGGGATATCTCATACCCCAGGAATTCTAAGGGACATTAACTAATATATAAAGGGGTTACAGAAAATCCACTAATTGTCATATAGTTTTAAGTTAGAATCCCATAATAAAACTCAAATATAACATGGTATCAGAGCCGAGATCCTAAATACCCTAAACCCCTAATTAATATTAACTCTTCCCGACCGGGTTTATAGATCGTAATTAACCCTTCCCGACCGGATATAAAGGTCGTAATTAACTCGTTCGACCGAGTATAATTGTCTTAAAAGTTCTAAGATTTCTGGCCGATAAGAGCCATCATCTCGAGAAAAGATATTAGGGATATCATATCCCACATCGGAAATTCTAAGGGACATTAACTAATATATAAAGGGTTATGGCCAATTCACTAATTGTCAATTGGTTTTAAGTTGGAAACCCATAATAAAACCCAAAATCTAACACCAAAAATGTTTTGATTCTATAATGATCTAACTAATATAATGAAAGTATCATAACATAATGGAAATAGAAAGTGAAGATGTTGTTTCTGTGAAGATGAATTTTGTAGAATGATGTAAAACCATTAACACTATGTTTTGCATATACAATAATAGAGTATGAAAAATAGAGATAAACTGCTTGGCATCCTAGTGGTTTTACAGTCATGATGCTGAGTTTTACTTTCACAGCTTCTTCCGGTGAAACTCCACCGTCCAATTTATCTAAATCGCGGCCAATTAATCTTGACCAAGAAAAATTCAAGCATGAGAATGAAGATCCTGCGACGGTATCAGGGACAGCCTCAGCGATGGTATCATCTCAAAGATGATATATATTAAAGCCCATGGATCGAGTAAACTTAATCGTTTCAAGAATCTGAAAATTTTTGGATGCAAAGTTATATTTCTTCACAGATGTGGCTTTGTTTAATGTCCACTGTTATATCTCCCGTACACAAACCCCCGTACACAATTCAACTGTCAACAACTCTTCACTCCCGCACACTCCTGGAAAAACATAATTTTGCATGAAACACAATACTGTTTTCAATCTCTTAGGTTTGAAAATGGTTTTGTACCTTTAGACGTGTCCATATATACTTGTCCATTTACCCATATTTATAAATATTTTTTTTTATTATTTATATTGAGTATTTTATTTTGTTTTGTAAACAGACAATTATATCATCCACATTTTTTAAAAATGACCCGTACATCCGCAAAAATGTATATATATTTTATGGATCAAAATTTATGATAATGTATAGTAAAATTGTTTTATATGATATTTAAAATATAGTCCTATATAGAAAGATAAAAAAAAGACCTTATGCAAAATCGATACTTGTTATGAGTTGATCTTTTTCAACGTTGTGAATTATTTATAAAGTTTATGTAACTTTTCTGTTTGTTCTGGTTAAATAAACTAAAAGAAATTAAAAGTACATAAAGGGTTAAAAGTATAAGATTTTGGGTGGTGATGAAATATAGAAAAGTAAGGAATTGTACATATGATTATGAATAATTAGCATATAATAAGTTTGTCACATTGGAAGATAGAAATCGATCCTTGTTATGAGCTGAGCTTTATCATCGTTTTGAATTATACATGAAGTTTAATTGGTGTCGATATTCCAGGAGAAATTATTTGGTCGTAAAGGAAAACATTGTCTATATGGAAAAAAAACCTAGATATTTAATTATCTATTTCCTTCATTTTAGTTAGTTTGAGTTATTTTAGGAAAACATTCTATATGTGGAAAAGACAAGCTTTTTTAAGTTAAGTTAATTATATTTTCAGTGGCATTAGATTGTAAATAATGTGCAAGTTTAAGAGGTATTATTTATATGTACTTCTTTTTTAATAATAGGGAAAATTGTTTTTTTGGGCTAAAAAAATGGTATCTATGTCCCATTAGGCTAATCTTGTATAGTTTATGTCCCATTAGGTTAAATATTTTCATAATGGCAATAATACCCTTAATTTCAATTATAAATTCGAAACTACAATTAATAAAGAATTGATAAATATCAGAATATTTATAAAAATCGTTTTGCCCAAAAAAAAAATATTTATATGGAAACAAAATATTTCAAAATATATTTTCATAACCGAAATATTTCAAAAAAAAATATTTATATGGAAACAAAATATTTCAAAAACAAAATATTTCAAAAAAATATTTATATGGAAACAAAATATTTCAAAAAAAAAATATTTATATGGAAACAAAATATTTCAAAATATATTTTCGTAACAAAATATCTCAAAAATAAAAAATATATATTTATATGGAAACAAAAATATTTATATGGAAACAAAATATTTCAAAATATATTTTTTCCAGATTTTCATAACTGATTATTCTTATCTCAGAATTCAAGAAATCAGAGAAATCAGTTTCTACAGGTTTTAGATTTATATAATGTGTAGAAACTCCGTTTCTACAAGTTTTAGATTTATAGTAATGTGTAGATTTCGAATTTTACATGTTTTAGATTTTTTGTAAAGTGTAGATTTCGATTTCTAATGATTTCAGAATTGTAGGTTAGGCGCGGAACATGTATTCTAAATATTTTTAGAATATTATTATTTACGTAGATCACGTATTCAAAAACGTAGTAGATTCAATGAAAATAGTGGATTTCATTTTCTACTTTGTAGAATGTCAATTCTACTTTTCTAGAATAGAAAATAAAATTATGATTTAAACATTTTTAAAACTGGAAAAAAATATCACTAACTTGTTATAGGTATTTCATCATTAGTTTTTATTTTTCCAATTTTTTTTTGTTTCTAAAACTATTTATTTAATTTATTTTAGAAAAAAATAAAGGGTATTAAAGGAAAAAATGGTACAAAATAGAAATTAGTCTAATGGGACATAGATATCATTTTTTTGGCCCAAAAAAAACAATTTTCCCTTAATAATATAGATGGCATGCAGGCACAGAGAAGATAGATAAATGGAAAGGAAGAATTAATGCATAAAGGAAACATAAGTGAAGCAAGCATCATAATGATAATTCTTAATGGCTCCGATTGGTGACCGCTAGGGGATCAAAAGAAACGAATAGGAAAGAAACGTATAGGAATAAAATAGCATGAATGAAAAGGAATGTTTGTTCTTTCTCAAATTCTAAAAGGAATAGTTTTGTTCTATATTCCTCTGCAAAAAAAGATGAGAAGAAAATATTATTCCTTGTGAATGATGATTTTTTTAGGAATGATAATGAATTGAATGTTCCTCCTCGTTCCTTGGTCACCATTCAAAGCCAATGATTCTTGTTATAAATTACAAATAGTTTTCCTATTACAGTATATGTACTTGGTTAGAAACCAAATTAATATTTCTTATTTAAATTTTTGTATGTGCATTATACATTTCAGTTACTGCACCACAGAGCTTTAAGCAACAATAGTTTACAAATCTCCTGTAATGTCCCAACACCCCATGGTTAATGACCCACCCACGCCCGCTCACTCGGCCTGTGGGCCCCATCCTATCTGATGGTCAGTCCATTAATTTTTTCGAAGGCTCAAAATTGTTTACTGACTCTGAAATCACCACATGACATTTTTCCGTGTTTTGGCCTCACTCGCACGCTATCGCGAATTAGCACCCGATAGGTCACCCATCCTTTCACTACTCTAGGCCAAGTACACACTTAACTTTGGAGTTCTAAACGGATGTACTCCGGAAAAGGTAAGTGCACTTTGGTGACACAGGTAGTCAAATCAATCCTCTCAAGCCTTTCCATATACCACAAACAGAGATGGTACAATTCACTCCCTCTCAAAGAACGCAATGCTGTCATTGCGCCCAAGATCGTTACCCATAGTAGTGTGGTCCCTCATTGACTACACACTCATCTAAGTTTGGATCTGATACCACTTATAACATCCCGACGCCCACGGTTAATTGACCATCCACGGCCGCTGACTCGGCCCATGGGCCCCATCCCTTCTAACAGGCGGTGTGTTAATTTTTTTCCAAGGCCCGAAAGTCTATGTTTACTAACCCTTCAATCACCACATGATCTTTCCCCGTCTTTTCCACAAGGCGTTAATTTTGCAGCTCAATTGGTGAAAACTTGTCCTGTGAGAGGTTTGTTAGGGTGAGGTCATGGGTTTGAGGAACGCCTAGCGCACTAACAACCTACCTAGGAGTCAGTGAGGGCGCACATGTGAGGGTTGGGGTTGGTTCTCTGTAGGACCAACCTGGGTCCACAAGACGGTTGTTACATCTCCATTGCTACTTAGTTTAGATAAATCCATGAAAGATATAAGTAAGTCTCAATTTGCAGGCTAAAATTGAATTAGTCTTTCTAACATAAAGGAGAGAAAATAAACAGTTGAAAAAGAGAATAAGTTGAAATAAATTATTCTTGATCCTCAAATTAAACAGAATGTGAAATAGAAGCCAAAAAGATACTTTAACTATAGAGCTTAGTAAACCAAATGCAATACACATTTACTGATCCAAATAAATAGAGTCATCAAATCATATACACCAGATAAAAATGGTCCATTAAGAACTTATGTCCTAGAAAGACAATATCATCTAAGGCCAGAAGCCTAATAAATATGTTGGTTCCAAAGATAAGTATCCTTATAAATGAAAACGAGCATATATTGAAAATGGTCAAAACCAGAAAACAAATTTTTTTGAATGATCTCTAGAAAAGACTTTAAACATGACCAAAATATTTCGGGTACCTGAGACAATAAAGAGATCTCACTAAGTTATGTCATGTATGCATTAATCTGGAACCAATAAAAATTTGATGTTGATGATATTTATACATGCAAACTAGCAGTTGCTATGATAAATGAGAAAGATGATCATGAAATAAATTCTAAAAAAGTGTTTACGTAAAGAAACGATTTACCAAGTTAGAAAAAATAAATAGACAAAGATATATAAACTCTCGTTAAATAGATAAGTATTTGGACCATTAGTCTATTCCACCAATATGTGTAAAACAAGTGGAATATAAATGATTTTTATCACCAAAGAAAGATAAATTTGAAATTGATTGTTAAAAGACATCGTCTCATGTGATAGATACTATTTTCAAATTCTTATCAGTTTGGCAAAAGGAAGGACGTCAACTATATGACCCATTGGAAAATATAGTCGTTGAAGATAAGTCCATAAAGAATTGATGACATCAAATTTAGGTTACCAGGAACTCTAGCTGTTTGATTGAATTAAATGAGATATATTAAGGATGCTTGTATATGTTTGGTCTTAACGTACCATATTTAAAGCGTCATTTGAGTAAATTACTAATATTTTTTGTGACTGAAAGATATGATTTCGTAAGATAAGAAATTTTTTATAGTAAGAGCATGAATAACTCGTATCTACAAGACAAATGATTAGATGATTGAATGAAAAGAGATTTGATTTGAAGTTGGGATAGACCAAAAAATTATTGTCTATGTCAAAAGAAAATTATGGACGAGATGTCTAAAAACTTTTATATATTATTAGAAATCAAAAGAGTTTAATTTTATATGCTAATTACAAAAAGAAACATATTTGATTGGAATACATATTCTGTAGATATTGCTTCTTGTACTCTTTTTACTTATTGTGGTTTTTACCCCACTTTGGAGATTCTGGATCACTTTGGAGCATAGAGAGAGTTGCAGCTGTAGAAAGCAAGTTGAAGTACGTATTTATAGATGGTGTTGATCGACACCACCATTGGTGTTTCTCGACACCCATGTTTATTCAACAAACCGACGTCTTTCAAAACAAGTTTGAAGAATTGCAAAAAATTCCTTAAGTTTCTATTATTTACAAAAAAGTCTCAGACGTGATTTGTCTTTATAATTGCTTATTTTAAGCCATTTTAGGGTAACCTTTATTTAAGATTTGAGAGAAAAGTCAGAACTTCTTCAAAGATTGATTTGGAACTCCTATTTATATTATTTTAATATAATTATGCAGACTTCATCATTGATCATATGTTCTCTGATTATGTCAAATAGATTCGAAACATATAATATAGACTCTAAACCGGACTTATACTATGGTCAAAACTAGTAAAAACCAGTAAAACCCATGAAAAATAACATTTAAACTACATATTTGTTCTTGCTTGGAACTTGGCCTGCAGAAGATGGGATAAGACTTGCGTCTTAATTTTAATATGAATAGTTGATTTGCCCAACTCATCAAATGTTCTCACCTAGCTTCTACTCTACCAATCAACCTATAAGACTTACAGTTTGAGTTTGTAAATATCTCTTTGGAGCGTTTCCATTGCTCGCTTCACTTCCTGACTTGTTTCTTTGTCTGGAACCAGCACATGGCAAAAAGAAAAATTATCTGAATTGTACTGATCTAGGGATTGTAACATTTTTTACCTAAAACTCTTTATAATATGGCTGTTTAAAGGAGTGATCCCGTTTCTAAAATTTAGTTTTATGGGCTATATAAACTACAAAAAGTTGTTTTCTTGAACAGACGGTTTTATGAAAACCATGCATTCATATACACTTTCATCAAATACTTGAGTAAAAGAGGAACTTGCAGTAATCTGGGAACGTCATAAAACAGTTGAAAGATGTACCCAGATTTTCCATTAAGAAAAGCCATAAAACAGCATGATCTCATGGAGAATCCAGAAGCTCAAAATATAGCCGTGCCTAAACAAAAAATGCCACAACAGTACTAGTAGTTTTCAGGAGTTTCATCCATTCGTCAAAGGCTTTGATATTCATTTAGAAAAAAAAAACTGTGTTAAGTACAGAAGAAGAGCAACTAATCTAAATTAAAAGATTTATCGGAAGAAACTTCTGCAGACACAATTATATAAACATCAATTACCACGCAAATCTCTACATTGGCTGATACAGTTTCTCCCTATTTTGCATCCCTGCATAAAAATGCTCCTCTATATGGAAAAAGGAGAAATATAGTTAGAGCTAACAAAAATTATGATTTTGGAATGAGATTTGTACTCTTTATAGCAACACTAGGTTGATGTATTACTCATCAAAAATCATTATCAAGAAGCTTGCACCAAGATCCATTTCAAGAAATTGAAAACCAGAAGTATGAAAGACCATATAATCATCAATTCAAATTAGCCTTAACTAAAGAAGAATATCACTTATACTACATATCTTGATCTTTGCTTGGGACTTGGCCTTCAGAAGATGGGATAAGACTTGCATCTTAATTTCTTGACAATATTTGCTTGATACTCCACAATAATAGTTTCATGGTCCCTGATAATGCTAATGCTAAGTACCTCTCGTTCAGCTTGATCAGACAGCCCATAAAAGTTTCTCTAATTCGATTAAACTCTTCTGGTGTAAGAATCATCTTAAGTGTATCAATATAACCAACATTTGAATGTTGGTTTATCGTGCCTGATTGGTTGACTTATAACAAATAGGATTTCACAAGGAAGGAGTGTCCGCTTGAAAAGGGAATGGATATCTCATTCAGTACCGGTCCTAAGTTTTGCCGGACCCATTCAAAATAACATATATATCTGTTTTTAGTACAAAATGTAATTTATTATGATAATTGTATATATTTTTTAAAATAATAATGATTAAAACAACTTTTATTTGTTTTAATATATGTATTTTACATTATATTAATATGAAATTTATAGTCTTACATGTTTTGACATTTTATTCTAATTAAATCTACAAAATATCAATTTTTTATAAAGATTTTACAAATTTTTAATTAAAAAATAAGATGAAACCATGGTGGGCCCCATCCCAATGTTTCATGGGTTTGGGGTCAAGTCTGGCCCTAATCTCATTGTATTCCTACCTTGTGTAACAAAAAAAAATATTAATGTAATATATCTTTTAAGTTTCTGCAATATTTCCTTAAATATTTAGAAATGCTTCCTGAAATGTAAAGAAATAGTCCAAGTAAAGAAGCATGAAACATTTTGTTTCAAATATATAAAACATCTTCTTAAATATTTAGGAATGCACCGTGGCCTAGTGGTCAAGGTTTAAAGGCTTCTACACCTAGGTCTGGAGTTTGAATTCCAGGCAACGCAATTTCTACAGAAAGAGATCTGGGTTTCAATTACCGTAGAAGGCGGATTATGCACAAAATTAGAGAAAAATACTTATAAGAGATTTTCAACATGGCGCAAGGACTGTCAGGAATGCATCTCATAAGGCAACTCAGGATGATGCAGTCAAGAATGAATCCTCATAAGACAGTTATTATTATCGGTTGTAATATCGTCTATGTAATATTTCTTATAGTTTGTAATTGCATAATTAACCAGACAAAAAATATATTTAGGAATGCTTCCTTAAACGAAATATATTGTCCAAGTAAAGAAGCAGATAACATAGTTCTACAAACAAGTAGTGGCAATGACACGATAGAGATGCAAAATACACCTAAAGAAGACCTGGATTTGGTTACAATCAAGTGTTGAATCATATTAGTTTTGAATATTTTTCCTAGTGAGTAGTGAGAAGGTAAAGAGAGTTATTATAAATAGTAAGCTAAAGATCCTAAATAAACACAACGCAGTATCGAAGAAACATCATATGATATAACAATAAAGAAAGATACAAGTTCAATCAAATGAAACAATAAACAAGTGAAAATCGACAAAATAACAACAAACCTAACCTAAACACTACATATATGGAACTGTCAATGCCACTTTTTCCAATCACAAACATAGTTATAAATTACCCCGTGTAAAAAGTTCACAACTTTTATTTATCCAAAGTGGACTAAAATATTTATATAAAGTATTCTATATAAAATAAAAAGTACATTATAAACATAAAAATAAAAATAAAGAAACATATCTAATGTCCAAAAAGACACCTGAAGAAAATTTGTATATTTTGCTTGTAAACTTTTTAATTGTTCGGTAACTTAATTGAGAAATCTCAAATTTTAACTATTAAAATATTAGACTTCTCAATAAAGTTAACTCAAAACAGGTACCCGAAACTCAAATCCTTAACCATCACCAACGATTCTCTTGTAACCTTATTCATCATCTGCGAGTTAGATTCTGTTTGGTACTCTTTTCAGCGTTGTTAGATTCTGGGTTTGCTCAATTTAGGTTAAAGGGCATTGAAGGATGCTCGGTCATAGGATCGGGTCTGCCATTGTTAAACAGTTCGCAAGAGGTATAATTTGTTTCAGAATCGATGATCTTTATACCGTTTCCTATATTGGTTTTAATGAAGTTTCTAATCTCCAATTCGGTTTAACTCTGGGAAATTAGAATCATTTAGGGTTTTGTAGTGGTTTCTCTTAAACTACGTTCTTATCTTCTTGGGTTAATCTCTGCAGCACTACAAAACAGCTCATACATTTGTCTGTTTGATTTGAAACCCTACACAGTGTTGCCTTAAGATTTTGTTGTTTTTGCATATGGGACAGGGAATCTTCAACGATCTTGTGGACAATATTTGACATCTTCGGTAGGTTCTAGGTCTTTTTTATTCGGTTGTTAGTCAATTAAAGTACTTGACATGATTGTGTTATTTCTTGCTGTATAGACTCTGATTAGAAACTTATAATAGTGTTCTTTGTTAGAGATCAGTCTATTATCTGGCTAGGTAGATCCTTGTTGACAATGAGTCTTCGAGACTGTCATAAAAAGATTGCAGAAGAATGAATTCCAGCTTTTCTTCACTTAATTGGTGCTACATGAATCAGTTAATAACAATTCAAAAACGCGCGCGCAGTTATATGCTTACGTTCATATTCATACTATGCTTATTGATCGTTGACTCATGATTCGATAGAAAGAGCCAAACCTATGAGTCACAAGAGCTTAAGATTTCATAGCTGATATACTGGGTGGTTTATGTGTATGGTTATGATCTTGATGCGTATAAATAAGGGTTTTGTCACTCAGAGGTTTCTGTTTTGATTTACACATTTATGTTGAGTCTATCTTTGTTCTATTTTGATAGCGAGTGGTTCAGCGGCAAACTAGGATTTATCAGGAACCCTTGTTCTTGAAGAACCACAATATGTTTTGTACTTCCTCTACAACGTCCTCTGAGAAGGGTGATGAAGAAACTGAAAAGTAAGTTCAAATCCTGAATTCTTTCACATATAAAATGTTATTTCAGCCTGATAGTTATTGAAATCTTGTTTTTGATTTCAGGATAAAAATTATCTTGGTTAATAAAGACGGAGAGGACATATCTAATGTTTCTTTAAGAATTTTGATAGTTGTTTTCTGAGAGAAAACTGTTATTATACAGAACAAGCTTTAAAAAATATATTTTTGAACAAGCTTATGTCTGATTAAACAGAACAAGCTTTAAAAAATATATTTTTGAACAAGCTTATGTCTGATTTATTTAACGTTGCAGAATAAACTTACAAACGTTTACTCGAAGGTAGATGAAATAAGATAAAATAGAGAAAAGAGTTTTGCAAAAGAAAAACAAATGACAAGGCCACGAAAGACGAATTCAGAAACTACGTTAAAGAGATAAAAACCAAGAAACAAGTTGCATCTAGAAGTCGTCGTATAATTCATACGGCTCATTATCATACCCGCCGTAGTCAGAACTGTCACTGCCACTTGAGTAGAAATCACTCAAACTAATATCTGGCATTAAGCTAAAAAGGTAATCAAATTCAGTTAAAATCAGTTCGAGAGCCATATCACCATATGGGTAGTCCTCAGTAGAGTCATTAGGTCGTCTCAAAACTTTGATCCTCTCGGAACACCACTTCTCCAGATCTCCTACAAAGTTAACGTTGAAACACTGGCGTAAATCAAGATGTTCCTTTTAAGCAAAAAATAAAAAATAAAAAAAAATCAAGATGTTCCAGGTTAAGACAACTATCAAGAATGGCGTTTAGATCGGCGTCTGTTAATATGTTTCCGAAAAGCTGGAGGTTGTGCAGTCCATGCATTGTCTGTGCGATAGCTAGTGCATCATCGTCACTCTTGTTTCAGGAACGCCTGTTAGCGACGCAGTTAAGCTTCAATATCTTCAGATTAGGAGAAGATTGGCCTACAGCTTCTCTGATTGCTTGAACTGCAAGCAATAGCGCTTTCTAGTTAAAAAGTGAAGGTAAGTAACAGTATAAGAAAGATAAGACAAAAAAACATATTCAGAAAAGAACTTTTCGTATTGCACGAGACCTCATAACTCAAAGTATTCCAAATCACTCAGAGAGAGAGAGAGAGAGAGAGAGAGAGAGAGAGAGAGAGAGAGAGAGAGAGAGAGAGAGAGAGAACCTCATAACTCATAGTTGACGAGAGAGTCAGTACCGAAATCACATATATCGATCTCAACCAACCCTCCCTGGCTACGATCCACTGCGTGACGGCACATGATGTCGAGGTTGTACTCCAAGTCTTCTACCTTATGGATGACAATCTTCCCCCACATAACAGGGTCTTTAGAGATGCTACCCTATGACATAAACACTTTCTGAGCGTTTTCTAATATCTCAATCACGCCGAGCCTTTGCATGATGGATGCCATTAGTTCAGAAGGGAGCTCAGACCAGTTCCTGTATTATCAGTCTTTCATCTCCGGAGTCAAAGACGGAGACGGCGGGGAAAGAGGAACCAATGACAACCGTTCCAAGGAAGAAGGCAACGGCAGAGAGGAAGAGGTCATTTTCTCTGATGATCGAATTAGTCTCTCATAGGGGTGGGCATATCGGTTTAGTTTCGGGTTCGGTTTGGGTTCGGTTTGGTTTGGTTAGTTTGGGTTTTATAAAACTCAACCCAATTAAAACCAAAGTAGCTTTGGTTTGAGTTTGGTTCGGGTTTAGTTTGGTTCGGTTTAGTTCGGTTTGGTTTAGATTTAGTTCGGTTTGGTTTTGATTTAGTTCGGTTTACTTTATGATGGTGTAGTTTGGTTCGGTGTAGTTCGGGTAGGTTATAAACTATGATGACTAATCAAATTAACGTAAAAAGACTTGTAAGCATTCCAAAATCTATAAACTAAAAGACTATTTGCATCTACCTTTTTGTTTTTATTGATCTTGTTATAACTCTGTTACATAATTTTACTTTTAGACAATGGAAATTGGAGAAGATGAACGAGACAAGACGACTATGATATATAGATGCTTATAGTTTTTAGATTTTGTTTTCAGTACAATCTTTAGATATTAGAATTAGAGAATATATATAATAGTATTATTCATTTATTTGAATCATATTTGAAATTTTGTAAGAATATACGGAAGTCAAGAAAATGTGGAAAACGAAACTTTAACTAAAATTTACAATATGTTAATATATATATATTGGGTTTATCGGTTTGGTTCGGTTTAAAACCAAACCAAACCGAACCATTCGGGTTGAGTAAAACATGAACCAATTGGATTATGTAAAGAATACGGTTTGGTTTGGTTCGGTTTAACCTCGGTTGGGTCGGTTCGGTTTGGTTCGGTTTGGGTTTTTTGCCCACCCCTAGTCTCTCATGTGCAGTAAATAAGGGAGTGAAAATAGTTTCGGCTTTCAAGAATTTTCGTAACTATCACCATCACTCAATAACCATATGGTACCGAAAAATAGGGCAGCGGCGAAGAGGAAAAGACCATTTTCTCTATTGGTCAAATAGCGTCAAAGTACATTTAACTTTCTACTAGATTGGTTTGTTTTCGAAATGAAATAATTATTTTAAAATAAATTTTATATAAGACAGCGTATAGATTTGGACACAGTTATCCAGAACTGGAAACCCGATTATACCAAACTGGAAAAAAAAACGAAACAAAAAAATTGAACTAAATTTCATAAATAATCAAATAAATTATATATCTCTGGAACTGAAAAATTTGAAACCAAATCTAGAATCCAATGGGTATCTGAATTTTTAGAATACAAATTATATACTCACAAATATTAATTATATGTAATTTCTAAATAATCTAATATTTTAAAATACTAATTATAAACCGAATTATCCAAATATTTTTTACTCAAAATATTAAAATTATCTGAATTATATGATACTTTTATTCGAAGAGCCCAAATTACTCGATATTTAAATTGAAAACTGTAAATTATCCGATATTTTTATCTATAAGTCCATAATTACACAGAAAATCAGAATCAAAGAGGAACTGTCGAACTGAATTGGACCTAAATTTTTTACATATTAACTGGTACCCAAATTTGTTAATGAACCGAACTAAAAACCAAAATAACCCAACTGAAACCAAAATACATGAACCGTTCCTAAATTTCTAAAACCAAAACACCTAAAAACCAAACCGAATGATGGGGACAATCAAGGACTCCACGAATATCCAGCACCCCCGAAAGAAAGCCTCAACCAGAACCACATTCCTTTTGCGACTAATAGTGCATTTACATTTAAATGGTGCGAAGAAAGCATTCTATTTTTACAAATTTTAACTCCTTTTAGTGGATACATATGTGGTTTATAGACGAATTAAGATAAAATCAATGTTTTTATATCCGATCCGGATCCAAGGTCAAACCGTAAACCTGTGACCGTATATAATCAAGATTGGATTATGTTCTTCCTGTAGTATTCTATTCGAAATTCTTCCAATTGATATTTTCCAACAAAATTTGAGATTTAATGAATATTAATTCAGAATCGATAAAACTTAAAAACTCACCATTAAATGAACCGACACCGGTTGACACATCAAAAACCAAGAAAAATCTTATACAATTTTTTTTTTAAAAAAAAATTGATTAAACTTCTCATATACTTTATAATAGTACATAAAACTGAATAAATTTTTAATTTGTCATATAAAGTAATTGCATATATGTTATGGATTTCAATTTATAGATTTTGTAATGATAAATACTATTACAATTTTAATGCAGATAATTTATTTCTTTTGTTTAGAAGCATACGATTTAGAATTATTAATAAAATCAAATTTATGATTACTAGAATGAATTTTCATAATGTATCATAGATGCAATGAATTAAATTAATGCGTAAGTATAGCTTTAATCCCAAAAATCAATAGATAAAATTGTCATTGATGAAGATCAAATTTCCTTTAGAAATTTAAGATATTTTTGGAAACTTGACATTTTAATTAAAGAGAAACATATGAATGTTTCTATTTTAATGGTATAGATAATTAGATATTCTTATAAATGGGTTACTATAAGTGTTTCAGTATATTAGAATTTAGGAAGAAAATATTGTATGCGGTATTTAAACCATTAATTTCTTTGACATACAATATTTAAAATATTAATACGCTGGATAATGTTGTTATGCATGACATTCAAAAGTGTATATGTAAAACTGTTTTGATATGCGAGATAACATTTTCAGACAGTATTATATTAAATATAAGAATATTGTTGTATAACTTTTTAATGTTTATTAGGAATAAAATATAATATATGTATTCTGTGAAATTTTGGTTTATACATGGGTGATGACATGGATATACATATGGGTACGTCTGTCATATTTTAGAGAACAATCATAAGTGATAAATTATTTAGAGTATTTGCACTCCATATACACACGTTATATCATATTTAGGGGTATACAATTTTTCTTTTGTTCCCCCACAATTCGATTTATTCAAATGACCATTGTGCCCTTATTGACTACATTGCATGACATAGATATTTTCAAATGAAACGAAAGCCAAGGGCACGACCTGTGTTATGGTCTCACGTGATCACAGATTCAACCAAATCTACATGCCTGCCAAAATGCCAGAAAAATAATGTTTCCCCAGATGTTTCAACCTGATCTTTCTCAATAGAGCCCTTCAGCTTCATTGAACATGAAAAATGTTCAGTAACAATGTTCCGTCAGTGCCGTGCGAGCACTTTAGGAGGCCTAAGGCAAAAAAAATTTTTTAAAGCATTTATTCTTATAGTTTAAAAGTTATAGTAATACCAATATTTTAACTTAGACAATACAATCTTTTTTTTGAAAAGCTATAGGAAAAAATCTCTTATATAAATGTTTTTTTCTACATACACCAATTTTTTTTTTATAAACTTTAAACAAATCAATTTTGGCAAAAGAAAAAACAAAAAATCTAAATAAGCCTTTAAATATATATTGCAAATCATTAAAAATTAGGTTAAAAAAAGAATTAGTAAGTTCTTTCTCCCACATACAAATCAAAACTGTAGAAAACAATATGTGGCAAAATAAAACCTAAACAACTTTTAAAATATATATTACAAAATCGTTGAAACTTTAGGTAACAATTAAAAAAACAGCATCTGTAGTTCGAACTTACGTTGACACATCTTTCAAAGACTCTTTAACCACTATACCATGAAATGAGTTATTGATAGAAGGGGCCCTAAAAGTTATATATTATTTGGGGGCCTAGGGCGAATGCCTTTTTCATTATACCATAGGCACGCCTCTGTGTTCCGTCTGTGAATTACTTATTGATTATCATCTCTTGGATCATAAACATGCCAAGATCACAAAAATAGAATTTAAATTAGAACGATCAAAACCATAAGAAAGCTTAAAAAATAGATGACCGGTTTGAGGAAAACTTTAGATCTCTCTAAAACAAGTTTACCAATGTTTTTTGTTCATTTATTGTTGTATAAAATTTGACCAGAACATTTTTGCTTCTTGCTTATTTTGTGTGTTTATGTACTCTTGAACTCTATGTTTCTACTCGTACTTTTAAATTACTAAACCTTGCACGATATATCATTGTTTGTGCATAATGTTATTCATATAGTGTTACACATATCATGCTAACAATTTTATTTGATGAAAACCCAAAAACTTAGCTCGCTACAAAAACTACTAAGATCTTGAAAACCCTATGGACGAATGCATATCATGCTAGAGTTTTTATTTGACGGATACCCAAATACTTAGCTTGCTACAAAAACTACCACGAACTTGAAAACCACATGGAAGAATGCATATAATGCTAAAATTTTTATTCGACGGATACCCAAAAACCTAGCTTGCTACAAAACTACTAAGAACTTGACGACCAAACATGACCAACACAGTCACAAATTATAGTAATAACTTTGCCTAAGAACTAGAATAAGACTTCTAAATATGATGAAATAGAGATTCGTGTTTTGTTCTCGATCTAAACTCATTGATATCATGTAAGTTTAGACAAAACAATTGAAATAAACACCATTAGTGCAACACAAACAACATTTTGCCGTGCTATTTATTATTGTATCCTAGATTACATCAAAGCACTCTGATCTTACTGCAAAGTCTGTCTCTTTACCTTTAAGTCTTAGTTTTCTTTACAGGTTAGTTTTCTTTACAGGTTTGGGAAAGAGGTCTGGGCCTTACTTTCTTTTATACACAATCGCAAAACAAAGCTTCCTCTCTCCTCCATACACAATTTTTTTTTTTTGAGGAACGGCTTCATACCCAATATTTTTTGAGTTCGTGTGTAGATGCAGAAGATCTTTAGTTTGATTCGCCATTAATCTCAGAATTCTAAAAGTAACCCAGAAACTAAATGATTAATATGATTTTCTAAGCATACTTTATTCTGAAAATAATCAACCAACCATTAAATTTCAAACAATCTGAAGTTAGAAATATCCCAGAAACAAAATGATTAAGAGATACAGAAAAAGATTTTGAAAGTTAATTGGTTACATTAAGATTCGAAAGAGAGATTGGAAGTTGGTATGAATTTATAAATTGAGAGATGTTGAAATCTCAGCCGCCATGAAATGTCAAAATAGCTTGTCATCGGAAATCTTTGGTGAATAATGGGGTGTGATCTAAAATTGTGATAATGGATCATATCTTATTCGTTTTTTTTTGTGGATCATTAGAAAAAAAAGAAGCAGAAGAAGACGATGACAGTGGAAGGAGGAAAGATATTTTCTTTTTGTTTAATTTTATGATTTACTATGCAATCGCTCAACATGTTTTCATCGCAAAGGGGCAGATTGGTAAACTTCATACTCCGAGACTGAAAGCGAAGCCCACGTGACCACTGTTCAAGGTATTCTCCTAATTTCACAATTGTTTTTGGGATTTTGACCTAATTGATTAAGTTTGTTTGTTATTAGTAACAGTTATTTCACAGATAATTTAGATGTAAATAAAGAGTCGTAAATAAATCAATGTTGTATGACTTTTTCAACGTTGATTTAGTAGTAAAAGAAGCTGCAACTTAATTAAAATAGGTCTTACTTAAAAGCAGTGATCGTCTGATAGATAAAAAGTAAAACCAAATGAATAGTGATCTTTTAATTTTTGTAAGGGTCCCACAATTATCTTGCTATAATAAAGGTTAGTTATGATATTTGATTCATTGTATATAATAGGTTGAATTAAAATGAATAGGTGCAATAAACTTGCATGAAGAATTTTTAAGAATGTTTCCCTTTTAATAATATAGATACTTTTTGTATACATCAACTCAGTGACCATATATATCTCTATGGCAACGTAATATTTTGAGTAATATTTATGCTTTCTATAATGTTGAAAATGTAGAAATCCTTCATCTATTTACTTAATCATCATCATATGTTCCTGGAAAAAAATGTGTCAGGTCACGACTCTGATGCCAAGTCACTGCCAGACCATAGCTAAAGCCTAAATGGTGTTCGTGATAGAGAGCGGAAACTATGAATCTTCAAGATCAAGGATTTGATCGAGAAGCTGGTAACGTGTTCTCGAAGATAACTTCGAAAACAAGTTAAGAGGGTACGAATACTCTTCGCAGTGTTCGTTAGAACTCTTAGGATCACGAATATTCTTCGTAGTGCTTGAGAAAGCTCTTTAAAATAAACTGAAATCTTATTAATTAAATCGTAGTCTCCTTACAAAAGCCAAGACTGCTATTTATACTAGAGCTAGTTCTAAGTAAAAAGGAAGTTTAACTATTATCTAGTTCATATAAGAAAAGAAAAACCAATAACTTGTTATGCAAGTAAAGCCTGCAACAAAGAAGTCCATAACAATGGCGGTGAAGGTGAAGATACGCTGCATCAGGTTCCCCTCGGTTGAGAAGGATTCGTCCACGAATCAGGCGCCGTATTATCACCATGAAATGGCGATAGATGTTTCACGTTGAAGACGATCGAAGTATGAAGATGATCCGGAAGACGTACTAGATAGGCATTAGGATTAAAACATTCCAGAACTTCGACGGATCCTATCTTTTTGGGCTTAAGCTTATTATACTCTCGGAGAGGAAGCCGTTCCTTAGTTAAATAAACCCATACAAGATCTCCAGAGCAAAGATAACCTCGCGGCGTTTACTATCCGCGGCATCTTTATACTTAGCAGTGGATGCTTCGAGATTGGACTGAGCATGTTTGTGTACTTCCTGCAAGTCAGAAACGAAGTCAATAGCGTCACCATGATGACGATTCTTGTCCGGTGCAGTAGAAAGATCGAGAGGACCACGCGGCGTAAGACCATAAACAACCCGAAAAGGAGAGAAGCCCAAGCTTCGGTTAAGGGCATGGTTGTGTGCAAACTCCGCTTGACCCAGTTTAGTATCCCAAGATTTGATTTTATCGCCGACAAGACAATGCAGAAGATTTCCCAAAGAACGATTGGTGACTTCGGTTTGACCATCAGCTTGAGGATGATACGTCGTGCTCATATCAAGTGAGGTACCAAAGAGCTTCCACAATGATCGCCAAAAGTGGCTTAAGAAACGAGTATCCCGGTCCGAGACAATTGATGATGGCAACCCATGAAGTCGATATACCTCGCGAAAGAAGAGAAGAACTACATGAACCGCGTCCGTTGTCTTTTTACACGCGATGAAATGGACCATCTTGGAAAATCGATCAACGACGACAAAAATAGAATCATAGCCACCTTGAGTACGAGGCAAGGCTAAGACAAAATCCATACTCAAGTCGGTCCAAGGCTGTGTCGGGATAGGAAGAGGAAGGTAGAGGCCAGCATTTGAAGCCTTCCCTTTTGATTGTTGACACACTCGGAAACGTTGAATGAATCGCTCAACATCTCGACGGAGAGAAGGCCAAAAATAAGAAGATGAGACCAAATGGAGAGTGCGATCCCGACCGATATGCCCCTTATTGTGAAGTTCTTCAATTATCTTCTGGCGAAGGCTACACTCTGGAACACACAAATGGAGACCTTTTAAAAGAAAACTGTCCTGGACCGTATAGTCGCCGTTCACGGAAAGTGCTGCATCACGGAATATCAGTGCGAAGAAAGGGTCAGACGGATATAAATCAGCAAACGTAGCAAAACCATTCACATATGTATGCATTGTTGTAAGAAGTCCATGGCGCCGGCTAAGAGCATCTGCAACACGATTAGTTTTGCTAGATTGGTGTCGGATTGAAAACGTGAACTGTTGAAGATATGAAATCCAGCCAGCATGTCTTGCGGAAACCTTCGCCTGGCTATCCAACTGGCTGAGAGCATCGTGGTCTGTGAATAACACAAACTCGCGATGAACCAAATCGTGACGCCAATGTTTAATTGCTTGAACAATGGCGTGGAATTCAACATCATACGTGTCGTAGAGGCCCCTTGCACCAGCTAACTTTTCACTGTAAAACGCCACAGGGCGTCCCTTCTGACTGAGAACAGCCCCGATCCCAAGCTTAGACGCATCACAATGAAGCTCAAATGCGACTGAAAAATCGGGAAGGACCAAAATTGGTTCAGACGTAAGCTTCTCCTTGATGATCACGAAGGCTTGGGCAGCTTCATTCGTCCACTCAAACTTGCCCTCGCGCATACAGTTAGTGATAGGAGCCATCAAAGTACTAAAGTGATTGATGAAGCGCCTTTAAAAAGAAGCGAGCCCATGAAAACTGCGAACCTCCGAAATAGTTGTTGGAGCCGGCCAGGATCTGATTGCTTCTACCTTAGAGTGATCCATAGCTAATCCCTTATCAGAGACCATGTATCTAAGAAAAAGAACCGAAGACACGCCGAACTCGCACTTCTATTTTGCTGCAAAAATCTGCTCCGAGCGTAAGACGGCAAGGACCTGACGGAGGTACTCTTCGTGAGCAGTCACCGATGTGCTAAAAATCAGTATCTCGTCGAAGTATACAACGACGAAACGGCCAATAAAATGTCGTAGATCTTGGTTCATTATCCGCATAAGCGTACTTGGTGTGTTGGACAACCCGAACGGCATCACCATCCACTCAAAAAGGTCTTCTCTCATTTTAAAATCTGTTTTCCATTCATCGCCCGGACGTATACGTATTTGATGATAATCGCTTTTGAGATTGATCTTTGAGAAAATCTTAGTTGAACCAATTTGGTCGAGAAGATCATCCAATCGTGGAGTTGGAAACCTATAACGAACTGTGATCTTGTTGATTGCTCGGCTGTCAACGCAAATACGCCATGACCCGTCCTTTTTGGGTATTAAAAGGGCAGGTACAGCTAGGACTGAGACTTTCTTTGATATGACCTTTTCGTAGGAGATCCTCAACTTGACGTCGTAATTCTTTATGCTCAAGTGGGCTCATACGATAGTGAGGTCGATTGGGTAAAGTATCACCAGGAACCAAATCAATTTGATGTTGGATGTCCCTAACCGGAGGAAGTCCCATCGGTAGTTCATCGGGAAAGATGTCTGCAAAGTCAGCCAACACTTGTGCCAAAACCGGTGGTGGTGTCGAGGCTAAGAGGCGTTGATCAGGTGAAGGGACTAATGTGAGAGAAAAACCTCGGTACGAAGTTCCGTAACAAATGTCGTGTACGAACATATTAAGGTCGTTGGTGGTGGAGTTGACGCTGTTGGAGACACGGACGGAGGATGAGAAATGGAGGGTAGTGGCGGAGCCGGATCTCGCGATGGGGCCGGAACAATCTGTTGTTTGTTCCAAAGAAAACTATATGTGTTCTTTGCGCCATCATGAATGATTCTTCTATCATATTCCCAAGAACGGCCCAGAAGCAGGTGACAGAAATCAATTGGAGCAACATCACAATACATACGATCTTGGTAATGAGATCCAATTGAAAAAGGAACAATCGCACGTTGAGTGATGCGAATGTTAGTTGAGTTGGTGAGCCATCCTAACGAGTATGGTGCTGGGTGTTTCTCACGAGCAATGCCAATTTATTGACAGCTTCTTCAGAAACAACGTTACGGAAACTGCCTGAATCTATGACAAAGCTGCAGACACGTCCTTTGATGGTGCAAGAGGAACGGAAAATATTCGTTCGAAGCCACTGGTCATCTTGACGGGAAGGAGTGAGGCATGCCCGACGGATTACTAATAGACGCCACTGTCTCCGGTAGTCTGATGGATTGTATTATCTTCTGTTTGGTCTTCTTCGTCTTGAGAATCATACACATCTTGCTTGGTTATAGACTCATCAATGAGTAACCCCCGTCGTGTGGAATGAGGGCAAGCGTTTAGACGATGTCCGGGTTCACCGCAAGAGTAACAACACATGGTGTTGGGGTGAGTGGAACGACAAAGTGGTTGCTCCTCCTGTAAGGTTGGTTTACTCGCTGATGCTGCAGCATCGCTAGTGTCCTTTGTCTATGTAGATGGAGTGTTATTAGTGGGTTCTTGCTGACGTGAACGGGACACTGAAGGATTCCAACTAGATGATTTTGATTGTTATTCGAAAGAAGCTTCCCGGCGATGCACTTCACCGATGGTGATTGGATCGAACTGTGCCATCGAGGTATGTTGTTGGGGTCTGAGTCCCCCAATGAAACGAGAGACTAGTTATACCTGACTGTCATGTATCTCGTTTCGCGTTAATAACAAAGCGAATTCTTCTGCGTATTCGTTACAATACCTTGTCAGAGATTTTGCAAACTCGTATACATGGTGCGTTCATAGTTGTGAGGTAATAAAGTTTGCTGAAGATGCTTTGTGAGCTTATCCAAAGATTGAATCGGTGTTTTACCCGTACGAGAATGAGTGGTTTTCAGCTGTTTCCACCAAGTGGCGGTGTGACCTCGGAATCGCATAGCGACTAGAGAAACGCGACGAGCAGGTGGAACTTGCTTCAACTCCAAGATTACTTCGACTGAGATCAACCAATCAACAATATTATCACCTTTGAGACCACCATGAAATTCTGGTATATCAACTTTAAAACTGTTTTCCCATCGATTATCCATAATGTCTCGGTGGCGCAGATCATCACGATATACCCGTCGGTGATCTTCTTCTTCATAGATGTCACGAGCTCGTGCGTCGCCGAATTGTTGATGATGTTGCTGTCGTTGCTGGTGACGCCGAAGAGGTTGATGTTGATGTTGTTGAGGCGGTAGATGGTGTTGATGTTGAGGTGGGTTGTTTTGTTGAAGTTGATTGTGGGGCTGAGGTTGGTGTTGAGGTAGCGGCTGAGCAAGAGCGACGGGCTGGTTTTTAGGATCAAATCGAGCTGTTAAGGTCGTGTTCAAGGTCGCCAAGTTAGCTGCCATTGTGCCCACGGAATCGGTAAGCTGCTGGATAGAAGTTTGTGTTGCGGTCTGTATCTCGACAAGCAGGTTTCGTAGTTCAGTCCATTCCATCGTGGATCCTTCGGTGTCACCACCTATGCCTCATGTTTTCTTCGCCATTGCAAACGTGAAGTTTGTTCCTGAAACGTTCTGATTCTGATACCAACTGATAGAGAGTGGAATCTATGAATCTTCAAGATCAAGGGTTTGATCGAGAAGCTGGTAACGTGTTCTCGAAGATAACTTCGAAAACAAGATAAGAAGGTGCAAATACTCTTCGCAGTGTTTGAGAAAGCTATTTAAAATAAACTGAACTCTTATTAATCAAATTGTGATCTCCTTAAAAAAGCCAAGACCGCTATTTATACTAGAGCTAATTCTAAGTAAAAAGGAAGTTTAACTATTATCTGGTTCATATAAGAAAAGAAAAACCAATAACTTGTTATGCAAGTAAAGCCTGGAACAAAGAAGCCCATAACAATGGCGGTGAAGGTGAAGATACGCTGCATCAGTTCGCCTGTACATTCCTTCAGCCACAAAAAATTTCACAGTTGATGATTATTTTTCCAAAACTTCATTAGTTTTTGTAGAGTTTCTCTGTTGGAACTCGAGGGACTTAGAGACCAAGACAATACATGTTTCTATGATAAATATTGATGTTTACTTTATGTTAGAAAACAGCTTTATTACATATCTTAGTTTCTATCTTAACATTTCTTGTTATGTCTGTTACAAGCATAACAAGCTAGAAGGAATGTTTTGAACGGTTGTTCCAGCAGAATCAATACAAGGCTTGACTTTAGATGTTGTAGAATGACAAAAAAAAAGATTTGCAAAAGCAAAATACATTCTTACCAACGTCACGAGGACAAATATAATCAAGACGGGTTGTAGTCCTAATTATCAAAGTCATGGCACTTGAATTAGCCGTATTCATCTGGATCCATATCTTTCATCAAAGGGATAATCATGAGTCGAGGCATTAGGGTGTCTCACAACTTGGATCCTCTCGGAACACCGCTTCTCCATATCCCCAACGAGGTTAACGTTGAAACACTGGCGTAAATCAAGGTGTTCCAGATTAGGACAGTTGTCCAGAATTGCTTTTAAGCTGGTGTTCGATAGTTTGTTCCCAAAAAGTTGGAGGTGACGAAGGCCATGCATTGCTTCAGCGATAGCTAGAGCCTCATCAATGCATGGCCTTCGTCACCTCCTGATTCACACTTATTTTCAGGAAACCAGTCACCAAAGAAATTTAGCTTCAATGTCTTCAGATCTGGACATGCCTTGCCAACAGCTTTCATAGAATCTTTGGACAATGTCCTCAAGCAATGGAAGATTCACAACTGATTGGGCGAATCCATAATCTGTTATAAAATAGCATTTTGCAAGTTTAAGACTTGTCAGATTACTTAAACTGCAAATAATTGCGTGAAGATGTTAAACTTGAGGACACAAAAGAGACTAAGAATGATAAGATGCAAAACTATTAACAAAAGAGCAATCAAAGGTGAAGAACACAAAAGCAAAATATTAGAATAACGTTTTATGTTTTCTATTCAAAAGTGGACGAGCAGGAGAATTATAGTCACAAACCAACGGAAAACAGACTCTGATTTGCTTAACTTGTGACAACATATTATGTATACGTAATAACCAAATAAGAGTAGCCTCAGTGTCCTCGAGAGCATTCATCAGAGATCCATCAAAAGAGACAATAATCTAACTGAAACTTGTCCAATTCACACAAGTAGCAATAGGTATATAAATATACAAATAATTTAAATATATTTAAAATGTTTAACTCATTTTTAGCTAAAACTCAAATTAATTTTTATATTTTTATCACGTCAAATTTGTCCATTTATTTTACAAATCATAAACTTAGCAAAAACAAAATCAAATTATTTTACAAATCATAAAATATAATTACTTTTTTAAAAAGTTTGTTCTAATTTAGCTTCTAACAATATGTCGCTTCGATTATTTTTAACAAAGAAACATCTAACTAATAGTTATAGTCTTAATCTAAATCTAATGTTTAAATTTTAAAATTGTCCTTCACTTTTATATACAGTCACACATAAAAAGTAAAATAGTATTATCGTAAACTAAGTTTGTCATCATCTGCATTAAAAAGGAAAAAAGAATTTTTCGAATGAACCACTATCAGCGACAAACTTTGAATTATTAATTTACTTACCATTTTTGTCATTTATAGCTGTCCAGCCCCAGCTTAAGAAGTAGCTACATAGTCAAAGATTCATAAGATCATCAAACATACACAATGTTAACTTGTGATTTCAAATAATTTTTGCGAAAAACATCATTATATATTAGAGATATGTTGGATCGGAAGATGTGTATCTTACGGATCAAGACAGTGAAGCCCGTGAAACCTATAAAGATCCTCAAGACCAAAACGAAAAACTTTGAGATTAGCGATGTAGGACTTAGCACACTAACACCTCCTCCTCACGTTCAGGCATGGCCATCTGATGCGTGGAGTTTCTGTGAGACTACATCCATGGGGTGCCCCTACGATTGAAACATGGCTTTGATACCATAATAACTATGAGCTTTCAACCCAAAACCTTAAGGCAATAGGTGAATTGGCTCATGTGTATTATATATTACTTGAATGACTTTGAGATTACCGATGTGAGACTTAACATACTAACACCTCCTCCTCACGCTCAGGCATGACCATCTGATGCGTGGAGTTTCTATGGGACTACATCCATGGAGTGCCCCTACAATTGAAACCTGGCTCTGATACCATGATAACTATGAGCAAGGTTGATTTTTAGGGATCAAAACTAAAACTTCCACAAGTTTTAAGATTTGATGGTGCTTATCATTGTTGGTGTTGGTGATGTTGAAGAAGAAGGTAATGATACCGATGATGAAGACGACGTGGAAACATGGGTATGAGTCATTATGCTTGGTGTTTTTTCGTTAATAATATTAATATGGTTTTTTTTTTAGAATGTCATGTATGTCAAAGAGATTTTATTTATTTATTTAATATTTGTTGGGGTCAAAATCAGTCACGACGGAATCAACGACTGAAAGTCTCTGGAAAGTATTTCTCGAAACAAAAAGTTTCGTGTGATTTGAGAAGAAGTCATACGAGATTTTCTCAAATTAGAATATCCACTCTCTGTTGGGGTCGAAAACAGTTATCTCGAAGTCAACGGCTAAGATTATTTTTTACTTATGGGTTCTTCGTGAAACACTTCTTGAAAGTAAGATCGGAAGACGACGGGTGTGCGCGAACGAGAGTCCCCGGGAAGATCAGTACGAAAAAAGGCGGATCAACCCAATCAAGGTCCGCTCCCCCAAGGGCGTCAAGATTCGATCACCACAAAAACCCTAAACACAAAAGAATCTGCCTCGGAACTTCAAATAGGTCGTTCTCTCAAACCGTGAGGAACCAGAAAAGATCAAGATATCAAATCGAAACCCTCGCCGAGATCTTCAGAACGGGCGCGACCTGGCCCCGGGCGCCGGTGCCAGCTTGCCCGGGCAGGTCCTGGACACCGGCGCCGGCTCCGGCTCGCCCGTGCTGGTCCCGGACACCGGCGCCAGCTCGCCTGTACTGGTCCCGGCGCCGGCGCCCGGCTCCGGCTTCGCCGTGCTGGTCCCGGCGCCGGCGCCCGGCTTCGCCGTGCTGGTCCCGGCGCCGGCTTCGCCTGCGCTGGTCCCGGCGCCCGGCGCCGGCTTCGCCGTGCTGGTCCCGGCGCCGGCGCTGGCTTCGCCGATGCTGGTCCCGGCGCCGGCGCTGGCTTCGCCGATGCTGGTCCCGGCGCCGGCGCTGGCTCGCCGATGCTGGTCCCGGTGCCAGCGCTGGCCGGCGCCCGGCTTCGCCGTGCTGGTCCGGCGCCCGGCGCCGGCGCTGAAGCTTGTCCGTGTCCTGGCCCGGCGCCCGGCGTCAAGCCTGTTCCCAGCCCGTCCGATTTAGATCGCACATCGTGGCTTCCGTGAAGTCGTAGCACCTTAGCTACGGACCTAATGTTCTTTGCTTCGACTTGATTGGAGTTATCCTCGGTTTCACGACTAGAGCTAGGAAGGTTGGTTCTTCCGCAGTGTATCATGTAAAATAAGGACGATCGACTCAACATCGATTCTTTAGGCTATACGGTTTATTTTGCGGGCTGGTTCCGGCGCCGGCGCTGGCTCGCCGATGCTGGTCCCGGCGCCGGCTTCGCCTGTACTGGTCCCGGCGCCGGCGCTGGCTCGCCTGTTGGTCCCGGCGCCCGGCGCCGGCGCTGGCTTCGCCGATGCTGGTCCGGCGCCCGGCGCCGGCTTCGCCGTGCTGGTCCCGGCGCCGGCGCTGGCTTCGCCGATGCTGGTCCCGGCGCCGGCGCCCGGCTTCGCCGTGCTGGTCCCGGCGCCGGCGCCGCTCGCCTGCGGTTGGTCCCGGCGCCGGCTTCGCCGATGCTGGTCCCGGCGCCGGCGCTGGCTTCGCCGTGCTGGTCCGGCGCCCGGCGCCGGCGCCCGGCTTCGCCGTGCTGGTCCGGCGCCCGGCGCCGGCTTCGCTGCGCTGGTCCCGGCGCCGGCGCCGGCTTCGCCGTGCTGGTCCGGCGCCCGGCGCCGGCGCTGGCTCGCCGATGCTGGTCCCGGCGCCGGCGCCCGGCTTCGCCGATGCTGGTCGGCGCCGGCTTCGCCAGCGCTGGTCGGCGCCCGGCGCCCGGCGTGCTCACCGATGCTGGTCGGCGCCGGCGCTGAAGCTTGTCCGTGTCCTGGCCGGCGCCCGGCGCCCGGCAGCGTCAAGCCTGTTCCCAGCCCGTCCGATTTAGATGCGCACATCGTGGCTTCCGTGAAGTCGTAGCACCTTAGCTACGGACCTAATGTTCTTTGCTTCGACTTGATTGGAGTTATCCTCGAAGTTTCACGACTAGAGCTAGGAAGGTTGGTTCTTCCGCAAAGTGTATCATGTAAAATAAGGGCGATCGACTCGAACATCGATTCTTTAGGCTATCGGTTTATTTTGCGGGCTGGTTCGGCGCCGGCGCCCGGCTTCGCCGTGCTGGTCCCGGCGCCGGCTTCGCCTGTACTGGTCGAGGCGCCGGCGCTGGCTTCGCCGATGCTTGTCCGGGAGCGGCGCCCGGCTTCGCCGATGCTGGTCGGCGCCCGGCGCCCGGCTTCGCCAGCGCTGGTCGGCGCCGGCGCCCGGCTTCGCCATGCTGGTCGGTGCGGCGCCCGGCTCGCCGATGCTGGTCCCGGCGCCGGCGCCGGCTTCGCCGTGCTGGTCCCGGCGCCGGCGCCCGGCTCGCCGATGCTGGTCCCGGCGCCCGGCTCGCCGTGCTGGTCCCGGCGCCGGCGTGCTCACCGTGCTGGTCCGGCGCCGGCGCTGAAGCTTGTCCGTGTCCTGGCCCGGCGCCCGGCGTGTCCAGCCTGTTCCCAGCCGTCCGATTTAGATCGCACATCGTGGCTTCCGTGAAGTCGTAGCACCTTAGCTACGGACCTAATGTTCCTCGGTTCGACTTCGATTGGAGTTATCCTCGAAGTTTCACGACTAGATCTAGGAAGGTTGATTCTTCCGCAAAGTGTATCATGTAAAACAAGGACGATCGACTTCGAACATCGATTCTTTAGGCTATCACGGTTTATTTTGCGGGCTGGTTCGAGGCGCCGGCGCCGGCTTCGCCGATGCTGGTCGAGCGCCGGCTTCGCCTGTACTGGTCCCGGCGCCGGCTTCGCCGATGCTTGTCCGGGAGCGGCGCCGGCTTCGCCAGCGCTGGTCGGCGCCCGGCGCCGGCTTCGCCTGCGCTGGTCCGGTGCGGCGCCGGCTTCGCCATGCTGGTCGGTGCGGCGCCGGCTCGCCGATGCTGGTCGAGCGCCCGGCGCCGGCGCCGGCGCCCGGCGTGCTCACCGATGCTGGTCGGCGCCGGCGCCCGGCGTGCTCACCGTGCTGGTCCGGCGCCGGCGCTGAAGCTTGTCCGTGTCCTGGCCCGGCGCCCGGCGTGTCCAGCCTGTTCCCAGCCCGTCCGATTTAGATCGCACATCGTGGCTTCCGTGAAGTCGTAGCACCTTAGCTACGGACCTAATGTTCTTTGCTTCGACTTGATTGGAGTTATCCTCGGTTTCACGACTAGAGCTAGGAAGGTTGGTTCTTCCGCAGTGTATCATGTAAAATAAGGACGATCGACTCGAACATCGATTCTTTAGGCTATCGGTTTATTTTGCGGGCTGGTTCGGCGCCGGCGCCGGCTTCGCCTGCGCTGGTCCGGTGCGGCGCCGGCTTCGCCATGCTGGTCGGTGCGGCGCCCGGCTCGCCGATGCTGGTCGAGCGGCGCCCGGCTTCGCCGTGCTGGTCCGGCGCCGGCGCCCGGCTTCGCCATGCTGGTCCCGGCGCCGGCGCCCGGCTCGCCGATGCTGGTCCCGGCGCCGGCGTGCTCACCGTGCTGGTCCGGCGCCGGCGCTGGCTCGCCGTGCTGGTCGGCGCCGGCGCCGCTCGCCTGCTGGTCCCGGCGCCGGCGCCGGCGCCCGGCTTCGCCGTGCTGGTCCGGCGCCGGCGCTGGCTCGCCGTGCTGGTCCGGCGCCGGCGCCGGCTTCGCCATGCTGGTCCCGGCGCCGGCGCCGGCTTCGCCATGCTGGTCCCGGCGCCGGCGCTGGCTCGCCGTGCTGGTCCGGCGCCGGCGCTGCTCGCCTGCTGGTCCCGGCGCCGGCGCCGGCTTCGCCATGCTGGTCCCGGCGCCGGCTTCGCCATGCTGGTCCCGGCGCCGGCGTGCTCACCGATGCTGGTCCCGGCGCCGGCGCTGAAGCTTGTCCGTGTCCTGGCCCGGCGCCCGGCGTGTCCAGCCTGTTCCCAGCCCGTCCGATTTAGATCGCACATCGTGGCTTCCGTGAAGTCGTAGCACCTTAGCTACGGACCTAATGTTCTTTGCTTCGACTTGATTGAGTTATCCTCGGTTTCACGACTAGAGCTAGGAAGGTTGGTTCTTCCGCAGTGTATCATGTAAAATAAGGACGATCGACTCGAACATCGATTCTTTAGGCTATACGGTTTATTTTGCGGGCTGGTTCGGCGCCGGCGCTGCTCGCCTGCTGGTCCCGGCGCCCGGCTCGCCGTGCTGGTCCCGGCGCCGGCGCCCGGCTCGCCGATGCTGGTCCGGCGCCGGCGCCGGCTTCGCCATGCTGGTCCCGGCGCCGGCGCCCGGCTCGCCGATGCTGGTCCCGGCGCCGGCGCTGGCTTCGCCGATGCTGGTCCCGGCGCCGGCGCCGGCTTCGCCGATGCTGGTCGGCGCCGGCGCCCGGCTTCGCCGTGCTGGTCCGGCGCCGGCGCAAGCTCGTCCGTGTCCTGGCCCCGAGCGCCGGCGTGTCCAGCCTGTTCCCAGCCCGTCCGATTTAGATCGCACATCGTGGCTTCCGTGAAGTCGTAGCACCTTAGCTACGGACCTAATGTTCCTCGGTTCGACTCGATTGGAGTTATCCTCGAAGTTTCACGACTAGATCTAGGAAGGTTGATTCTTCCGCAAAGTGTATCATGTAAAACAAGGACGATCGACTCGAACATCGATTCTTTAGGCTATACGATTTATTTTGCGGAAAATATAATCTTTCCGAGAAATCGTATGAACGTTCGAGGGCTTGAAGCGTGTTCACGGACTCACTTATGATTTTGAAGATCCAAGCCCAATAGGAGCTATGACGATTTATCCTAACTACAGGAAGTAGGATAAATGCTAAGTTTCCGCGAATAAATGTCAATACTCGAGGATAACTACGAAGATTGACGGAAAATGGAATATTTCCAAAAGAGATAAACTTGGGCCCAAAGGCGAAAGGGTAAACGGGCCACCGACCTAAAACGACTATATAAGGAGGGCTCGAGCAGAAGAGAAAGGGATCCGAAAATCCGAGAATCTAGACTTAGAGAACTCCTGCTAGCTTGGAAAACTTAGAACTTAGGTGTTTAGGCTAGCGAGGCAGGACTTAGAACGTCTGGCCGCCTCTTGTTCTAGTTTTATCTTCTCCGCAGACCTCTGTTCATCTCGGAAGGATCTAACAATTCTTTAACTTCAGAGCTCCGCACATAGAAACCATAGGCGTTATCCTCGACATGCCTGTTTCTATGACAAACGTTCATACTAGACGAACTCGCCCAGGCAGTTCGATCTCTTGTTCGATTCTTTCTAACTGAACTACGTCCGACTTGATCCTCGAAAGGGGTATGTAGGCAGCCTTTCTTAAGGTCAAGTCCCAAATCTTAACAAAACCTTTTTCGCATTTATTTGGTCACTTGTCGTTGGCTGTCGCAGAGAATCCGGACCTCAAGGAAAGTAGGGCTTTCCTTACTTTCCTCCATCATTATTCATTAAAATCGACAGTGTGAATTTTGGTTCCCACAGTTTGGCGCTAGAAGGAGGGGGGACGGATTACTCTTACTCATACGGACGCAAAACGCTTGATTGAAGCGATGTCCAGAAATATGAAAGAAAAACTTGCAGTTTGCGTCAACGATGGTAAAACAACTCCAGCAGTGACTGTTCCTACGACCAACGCTTACGCAAACGCCACGGTGCTCGAGCAAATCAAAAACTTAGCCGCGGCTTTCCGACACAGGAAGAGCACGAAAACGAGCTCGCGATTTCTCTATCTAAACAGAAAGGGCAACGATAAAATCTATCAAACCCCAAAATTCGCCTTGTGACCAAGTTAGAGAAATGCATAGCGAGCAAGGTTTCTACAAAAAATGTTTTTTCGAGAACCTCTCGGAAAAATAAAACTTATTCTCCTCGAAACCTTGGGGAAACCCTAGATTACTAGCGGAATAGAAGCACGGCAAATCAGATCACCAATTCCCACTGCCGTACTTCTTCCGAACAACTCTCGGGAAGCAAACGACGAAACGGGAAAAGAACTTACCAATGCTTCCCAACCGTCCGAACCACCCAAGGGAGGCCAAAACTCCGACTTTCCCGACCAGTTAGCCATACAACAAGTTCGGCCTGTCTCGACCAGGTCGCCGTACGACAAGCTCGGTCTCTCTCGACCAATTTGCAATATGGCCAGCTTGGTCCTTCTTGACCAGTTTGGGAAGAACAAAGTTGATTTCTATAAACCTACTCAAAACCTAAACCGGTTAACTAAGACGTTTTCTGAAATCTAAAATTTTTTGCGTCATTGCGAACTCTCGACTTTTATCCGCTAAGCTTACTTTCGGAAAACTACTCAAAACTCCTTTGGATCAATCCTACGGAAACGAGAGAATTTCTTATTAAGTTTAATAACAAAATTACAGCTCTCCGCAGCGAGAGTGTCGGGTATTAAAATTCGGTAACATCTTACGGAAACAATTTCCGTAAGATCAAACTCGGCAATATTTTACGAAACATCATTCGTAAAGTCAAACAAAATCATATCAAACAACAAGGTCTGAGACTTGACCAGTTCGCTCATGGCTTGATGAACTAAGAACCTCACCCGAATGACATCCTGTCCATTTCTCCCTCTTAGCCTGCTTCTCCTTCTTTTGTTTCAACGATTTCGTAAAATCCCTTTGGTACATAAAACGCAATCTGATTCTGCCACGTTGAGTCGGAAACATCTATTCATAACGCTTGATAGACTTTTCAACAATATACAAAGCGCACCTGTCAATTTAGGGAAGTACGAAGAAACGGAGACATGAGCTTAGACGTTGATATCTCTCGTTAAGCTCGATATTTTCATCAAATTTCATCGAAAATCAATTCATCACGAAATTCAGTATCAGACTTTTCGAAGTCCTTTGACGTAGAATCAATAGTGGCCATTCCGAAACGCCTAAAAAACCTTCGATGGAATACACATTCCTTCTCGTAAAAACTATCACTACGGAAGGTGAAACACAGTTCAGAAGACAAAATAAGAAGAAGGAGGAAGAAGGGGCAATCTCGAATCATCGATGAGACTAAGGTATGTCCGCCTTAGAAAGTTTTAATCGGGCTCTAGTTTTTCGTAGGAAAGGAATGGCGATCTTAAAACTGCCGTGAAATTTAGGGAACTTAGAATCTAGGTGGATATTCTAGCAAGCTAAGTCTTAGGCAATTTTTTCCAGTCTTTTTCTACTGTTCCTTGACTGTCCAGTCAGAACATGCAAACCGATCTAATCTCTCGAAAAACCGAGAAACGATCGCCACACATTCTCAGCATAATCATCCTGCTTCCTAAACAAAGAAAAAACGTATACAAGCCTTCGAAAGAACGGTTAACCCGTTTTCTTTCGTAAGTAAAAAAAAGAAGGAGTAGGTAAGTATACTATTCCATCCTTGAAAACTTTTTGCTTCAGCATCAAGACAACGCTTTTGACAAAGCAAACACTCGCAGCAATAAGATTTGCCTAAAAAACCTAGCGGCATAGCCCAACCGTTACAAACATAGTCTTGAAAACTCTACGTCGTCTCGTCGCGAAACTCGCGACTAGAACGTACCAACGCCAGACTAATAGCACGACGGTGAACTACGAAAATAACGAAATAACCTTCGGTAAAACTCCATGAGTAATTCGAAGCAACTTTCGTCCAAAGGCCAAAATCATAGTGGAAACATCTCCCCTGTAATCCGCGGAAACATCGCTACTTTGACAATCTGCGATTTTCTATCTCCATGAAACCGGTCATCCATTACTTTCGTATAACAAGAACATTTTAAACAAAACAGCTTATGGAAAAAACATGATCGGTCTCATGCAAAACGACTTTGCAATACGCAAAAGTGAATGAGGAAAACATAATCCGTGGTCGCAAATATCGCAAGTAATTTGTGAGAAACACTCTCCAGTTACCTTTACAAAAACCTCCTCTTACATCACTTTTACGAAAAATCCTCTGTATGGTCGAGTCAATTCATACAAAGCAACTTTCGTAAAATAAACATAATGGGTCCAACGGTAACTGTCATAGACAGTTTTGCTCCACAAGGTTTCGACTCCTGCTTTCCTCCGCAGCGGTTCGTCCGAGCAGGAAATAATCACGCAGGCGAATCCGCACGTGCCCTGCGTCGATCCCTTAAACTTTGCCCCCCCGGATAAAATGAAACGATTTTCATGCAACCAAAAAAAAATTTATACGAACCATTCATCGTATAACTGAGACCAAAGTGGAAGATCGTTTCTAAAAGCCATCAGCCATAACTCAGAAAACTCCGCTATGCTTGGCATGTCTATCTCGCAACGCTATTTGGCCCTCGCCAACTACGCTTTCCAGAAGCCGGACCTGAATTGAAATCCCCATTAAGGACAATCAGAACCAACATGACCTTAATAAGGGTCATGGTCTGATCGTTTACCAACAACTTCCTTGGCTATACGGCTGAATCTAGCCTCCATGCCAATCCAAAACTACTGAGCGACCACTGCTCCAATCGATTAACGGCTAAAACAACAATCCACGATTTGTTCATAGAACGCCAAGTGACTATTACGCAAGCAATTTTTCGTATAACCCAGAATCGAAAATCATACGATAAACTCTTCATACCAAAACTCAGTCCTAACAACCATATTGTTAACGGAAGATTTAAACTTATCATCAATCGATTAAGTTCTATACGCCCCGTAAACATGGCATGAAAAGAAACACTCGTGACAAGGCTCCAAGAGTTATACGAATCATCCTTAAAATATACAAACAAATCCCGGAAGGCCAACACTTCACGGCACAGTGAATGTAGACGCTTTCCCTCGGTCAAATTTACGCCACCCCTTGGTCCTGGCCCAAACTGAAACAACAGTTTCTGGCTGCTAACATTCGCGAAAACGCCTCCAAGCCCGCGAACATTTCAACCACCTAAATGCGCACAAGGAAAACTCGACCTTCAGCACTGCGCAGACGCTGCTAACGCCGAAGGACATTCTTTTCTTCAAAACGTTCCAGACGAAATCCTCGTCTCTAGAACTCAAAACATACAAACACACCTCTAAACGGTAACATGCCTCTAAAATGGCATCATTTCTTTGTTGCTGATCACAACAAACGAACCTTAACGTCCTAAACAGACATCAGCCGCCCTGGAAAGGATAGGCTCTCTAACATCCGACAAGGATAACATAGCGCGCTATACAAGAAGTCCATAATTTTGGTTAGCTCTTCCAAACGGAAGTAGCTCGATTCGCACCCAGACAAATCATATAAGCCGATAACAATTTGCGGATTTTAAAACGGTACGAGTCAGGTTAAAATCGCAAACAGGCAAAACAAAAGCCGACTTGTCATCGCAAAGCCTCAGTCCGAGAGTAAACCTAGGTCTTGCCCTAAATCCAGCCACGCTGGATCTTGACATCTCATAGACATAGTATCAGTACCCGATACGAGATCCCAAAACTTGTCTCTTCGCTTAAGTCTATTTGTTTCACGAACCTTCGCGTAAATCAGTAAACCGCGAAAAATCTCGCTTTGTACAATCGATGGATACAGTGATCATCAGAGGGTTAAGAATGAGACGACAACTCATATCCTCTCCCTCAAACTTCGAAAAACACACGATTTTATAAATTTGAGCAAAATATTTTAAAAGCCTTAAAAAAGAGCAGGGATTCGAAGCCGCCAACGGCCAGTCCTGAAAGATACATCATGGCCTCACAACAGCCAGAACAAAACATAATACCATCGACAGCAACATGCTCGAAAGTCTCTCACGACACATAACCAGACCATATAAGTCTCGCTGGAAAACAGATCACAAGGGTCTTAAACTCCAAAACGAACTACAGAAGGCTTGATCCCTTCGACATGGGTACGTAGGCAGCCTTCGAAAGGCGCAGCCCCAATCTTACCACTTTCAACAGAGTCTTTCAACCATTAATTCCGCCTATCTTACCTGACATGTCTTACCGCTCGCAAGAACATCGCGAAGGTTCTAACGAGCTGGGGGGCTAACTGTTGGGGTCAAAATCGGTCACGACGGAATCAACGACTGAAAGTCTCTGGAAAGTATTTCTCGAAACAAAAATTTTCGTATGATTTGAAAAGAAGTCATACGAGATTTTCTCAAATTAGAATATTCACTCTCTGTTGGGGTCGAAAACGGTTATCTCGAAGTCAACGGCTAAGATTATTTTTTACTTATGGGTTCTTCGTGAAACACTTCTTGAAAGTAAGATCGGAAGAAGACGAAGCGTCTTGTCTGAGAGTCCCCAGGAAGATCGGTACGAAAAAAGGCGGATCAACCCAATCAAGGTCCGTTCGCCCAAGGGCGTCAAGATTCGATCACCACAAAAACCCTAAACACAAAAGAATCTGCCTCAGAACTTCAAAGAGGTCGTTCTTTCAAACCGTGAGGAACCAGAAAACGATCAAGATATCAAATCGAAGCCCTCGATGAGATCTTCAGAACGGGCGCAACCTGGCCCGGCTTCGCCGTGCTGGTCCCGGCGCCGGGCGCCAGCTCGCCCGTAATGGTCTGGCTGGCGCCCGGCTCGCCCGTGCTGGTCCCGGCGCCGGGCGCCAGCTCGCCCGTAATGGTCTGGCTGGCGCCCGGCTCGCCCGTGCTGGTCGGCGCCGGCGCCCGGCTTCGCCGTGCTGGTCGGCGCCGGCGCCCGGCTTCGCCGTGCTGGTCCCGGCGCCCGGCTTCGCCGTGCTGGTCGGCGCCGGCGCCCGGCTTCGCCGTGCTGGTCGGCGCCGGCGCCCGGCTTCGCCGTGCTGGTCGGCGCCGGCGCCCGGCTTCGCCGTGCTGGTCGGCGCCGGCGCCCGGCTTCGCCGTGCTGGTCCCGGCGCCGGTGCGGCTTCGCCGTGCTGGTCTCGAACCGGCGCCGGCTTCGCCGATGCTGGTCGGCGCCGGCGCCCGGCTTCGCCGTGCTGGTCGGGCGGCGGCTTCGTCCGTGTCTTGGCCCGGCGCGGCGCGTCCAGCCTGTTCCCAGCCCGTCCGATTTAGATCGCACATCATGGCTTCCGTGAAGTCGTAGCACTTTAGCTACGGACCTAATGTTCCTCGGTTCGACTCGATTGGAGTTATCCTCGAAGTTTCACGACTAGAGGTAGGAAGGTTGGTTCTTCCGCAAAGTGTATCATGTAAAACAAGGACGATCGACTCGAACATCAATTCTTTAGGCTATACGATTTATTTTGCGGAAAATATAATCTTTCCGAGAAATCGTATGAACGTTCGAGGGCTTGAAGCGTGTCCACGGACTCACTTACGATTTTGAAGATCCAAGCCCAATAGGAGCTATGACGATTTATCCTAACTACAGGAAGTAGGATAGATGTTAAGTTTCCGCGAATAAATGTCAATACTCGAGGATAACTACGAAGATTGACGGAAAAATGGAATATTCCCAAAAGAGATAAACTTGGGCCCAAAGGCGAAAGGGTAAACGGGCCACCAACCTAAAACGACTATATAAGGAAGGCTGGAGCCGAAGAGAAAGGGATCCGAAAATTCGAGAATCTAGACTTAGAGAACTCCTGCTAGCTTGGAAAACTTAGAACTTAGGTGGTTAGGCCAGCGAGGCAGGACTTAGAACGTCTGGCCGCCTCTTGTTCTAGTTTTATCTTCTCCGCAGACCTTTGTTCATCTCGGAAGGATCTAACAATTCTTTAACTTCAGAGCTCCGCACATAGAAACCCTTGGCGTTATCCTCGACATGCCTGTTTCTATGACAGACGTTCATACTAGACGAACTCGTCCAGGCAGTTCGATCTCTTGTTCGATTCTTTCTAACTGAACTACGTCCGACTTGATCCTCGAAAGGGGTACGTAGGCAGCCTTTCTTAAGGTGCAGTCCCAAATCTTAACAAAACCTTTTCCGCATTTATTTGGTCACTTGTCGTTGGCTGTCGCAGAGAATCTGGACCTCAAGGAAAGTAGGGTTTTCCTTACTTTCCTCCATCATTATTCATTAAAATCGACGGTGTGAATTTCGGTTTGCACAATATTTGTCTTAGATTGGTGAGTGCAAAAGAATTATTGAGAGTTAAGGTTTGTAGTTTCACCTGGGTTGTTTTTTTTTTGTCTGAGATTTTTCTATAGTTTTGAATTTCTCAAGAGTTATTTTTCCATATTTTGGGATTTGTTGGTTATAGTTTAACCATTACGGGGGAGTTCTAGTTAAACGCTTATATTCTTTTAGGTCAGTTTTAGTCCGGTTTATGGACTATCCAAGTTAAGAACAATTTTTTGTGGAGCTGCAGTTGCGCCCACGGGATGTATTCCCATTGTCCAGACCAAAGAAGAGCTGAAGTTTTCATCCCCTTGTCTAAGTTGAAGTCTATTCCAGGAGGAATTTACTGATTTTTTTTCCTCGACATAGTGTCCACGACATACGTGGTCTACTTTGTGATTGAAGATGTGCGTGTTGCATCTCACGTTTTTCGTGCAGGGGAGTATTAGAGATATGTTGGGCCAGAAAATGTGTATCTTACGGACCAAGACTGTGAAGCCCGTGAAACCTATGAAGACCCTCAGGACCAAAAGGAAAGACTTGAACAACAAGTTAATCTCAAGATATTCTTAGCATATTTACATTAAATGTTTAGGAAAGTTATCATTATCTAGTGTTAACATTATATTAACGTTACCGCTATATATATGAATCTTGTATTCTCATATCAGACACAACACAATAATATATTCATATTCTATTATACTTTATATTATATCTTTGCATATTCAGTATTCGGTGGGATGCACGATACATCTGATATAAGCCACTTTACTTTGTAATGTAATCCTCTCCATACATCAAGTTTTTTTAGATTTAATTGTTTGAACCGGATCAGTTTAGTTAATCGGATTTAAAATTTAAAATATACCAAACCGAACTCGAACCGTTCATGTAAATGTCGATTATACACCGAACCGGTGGTCAAGAGTGTGTTTCTTTTGTCGTTTTTGGTTGTCGTTTTTGGTTGTCCTTTTCTCTTTCACTAGGGGCATAGCCCCGCGCAAGCGCGGGGATATTGACAAATACATGTGTTTTGTAGTTTTAAAATTGAAGGTGTGAAAGTGTCTTATAGTGTCTATGATGGCAAAACCATATGATGTGCTGTTGGAAGTGTGAAAGTCGAAGTGTATAATGAAATGTGAGGAAAAGGGTAGAATGAGTAATTGTGTGTGTAGATTTTCTAAGTTTGTATATCATATTAATGGAAGATAAATATTAAGAGAACAGCTACAAAGGCAACGAATATCTCATTCCTGCATGTTGATTGCGTTATGGTTTTATCATGTAATAACATGTCCTACATTTTGTTTCAACTATAGTAAATATAACGTCAACCAGATAAGGTACGTAGTTGTAAATGGCTGTTTTAAAAACCTGAAAATAAGAAAAAGAATGCTAAGTAATGGAAGCAGAGTTGGGTTTACGGTTTGACAGCTTTGTAACTTCACTCACGTGGCGTTTGTGGCCACCTTTGTTACGGATGGATTTAGGTATCTCCTTGACCTTCATCCTTGTGACTGGCAGAAGCAGATGTTTGGCCAGTTTCACCTCCAACAAATGGAGCTTCATTAGTGTTTAAAGTCTAGAAAACAGTTGAACTTGTGTTATTCTAACATGACTTTTATGATAGTGTTCATGAGAAATTGTATTCTAACACCTTGGGGTTGATATGGTCACTAATTCCAGAAACAGTTAAAGTGAGGTGATTTTGTGTCAAATTGTACGGTGCACACGTATCTGGACACAAATATGCCTTAGAAGGTAATGTCAGACAGCACGTGCTCCGGGTATAGATTACTACTGTATATTTTATATGGAGGGAGAGAAATGCACGTTGTCATTCCTTTGTTTCAAAACCGGCACATGTTCTTGGTCTAGTTCAAGAAGCTTCTTCTAAGAGGCTGACTTTGGCTACTGTGGACCTACCATCACATCGTCACTCACCTACAACCTTCTTGTCACTGTGGTTTGATCTTTTCCAGTTGTGATTTATCATTAGCCTCATCTTATCTTTTAGCCTCTGCTTCACAAACATTTCTTACTTCTTTTACTATTTTTCTCTTGTACCAAGTTTTTTTGTAACAATGTTCCTGATGAAAAGATAAATAACAGAAAGTATTTTAAAAAATCAAATTAGAAAATTGAGATCACCAATAGGGGTGAGAGAGTGAGAGATAAATATCAACGCTGGCTGGTTTTCCATCTTCAGCCAGTACTTCAGTAATGGTTCCTGATTTCTCTGCCTGTTCACACATCATCACAGTTTAAAACTCTGAGCGTTCACAAAGGATTGGTCACATAAATAGATATTATCCCAAAGAATGCCATCAAATCTGCAAATTTCGATTCTATGCTATCCTACTGTTATAAAAAATACTAAACTTCAATCTCATTCATCAGTTTCACCGTTTCAATCATGCAAACAGCTTGACCCTTATGCACCATCTGTAGTAAATGTTGTCACCTAAGAGAACTTATCAAAAAAGTTAAGAGATTTCCAAAGGTAAGAGTTAAGAGACTCACTATTGTCATCTCCCATAGACAATACAGTGCTGAAGCTTCTTCACAGAGGTCAATTCCCTTTTGGCTCCTGCTGGTAGATAGAAACATTCAGTATCATAGAACAATAGGAAATTAGGAACTAAAGAAATATACAGGTTACAAACTGAAAAGAACAACAAACCCAATCGAACAGCCAGCCATGATCTTATAAAACATAAACATAAGAAGGCAAAGTAAAAAGGAATAAAAAGACAAAGTTCTGGTTCAAGAAGAAACAGACAAAGTTAAATAAAAAAATTGAGACTTTGGATAAGATCAAACTCTCATTATCAATCTGCCGTGTAGCCATTGCCAAATTAATTAAATTCAGAAACAGAAGAAGGGAAGAACAAAAAAAAAACTCATAATTCATGATCTCTCTTCTCATGAGGAACAATAAAACTGAAAACGGGAAATATAATTGAAAAGATTGAACTGATAAATTTGACGTGCAACAACAACATCGGAAAAAGACATTTTTCAGAATCTTTCTACGGTCAACAAAGAATATAAACTGACAGTGGTTGTGAAGGTTCGTCCAACCCTTAACCATCTCATATTTATAGAATATTTGACGTCCAAGAAACGAAGAGGTCAGAATCGTTACACAGAGTAATGTGAATAACAATTATTGCCGAATTTAAAGAATAAATTGAACGATAGGGGAGGTAAAGATATGAAAGAAAAAACATTGTAGATTAAGAAAAGGGAGACGGCGAGTTCAACTGTGGAAGAAGGGAAAACGATGAATCCCTAATCGTCTCAAGCATAAAACGGGGAGTTTTAATTATTTCACTTATGTATCGGACCAAAGACAGAAAATCAGAACAAACTATTATTAATGAATAATGATACACCGAAATAAAAATGCGGAAAAGCAAACCAAACCAAAACTCATTCGACCGAAACAAACCGAAGGTAACGCGGGTCCCACAACTATTTAAAAAATGCTGATGTGGATGCCTTTAGAAGAGGGAGGAAACTGTGGCATTACCCCTGTTCGTTCCTCAAACGCCAGCGTCTGCGGCAGTGGCGATAAATAACACGCATGAGAGAGAAATAATGATGCATCGTTGTTATATGATTGTCGCCGATAACTGCCGATGGCCTTTCACCATTTTTCTCGCCGCTGTAAATTTCAGCGGCTGACGCACATATATTAGATGCCGCTGCGTTCAGTTTTTACATCTTTAAATTCAGAATTTTGGCTTGAAGCTGACCTGTCAAACAAGATCCCTTTATAATTTTTGATCGCTTGTCATTGACGCTGGCGTTCAGTAAACGAACAGGGGTATTGTATAAATGATTTGTTTCGCTCCTCTTAAAATCCAGCTGGTTAGAGAAATCAAGAAGCTTCTCTCGAATTAGAGGCTGGAAAGCCTTCAGAGGACGAAGAAGGAGAAAGAATATGAGCTCATGGAATTACGTGCTGGCAACTTCACCAGTCCTCAAGAGCTCAATCTCATTGTTGCGTACAAACTCTCCTCCTCCTCCCTCTCTTCCTTCTATTAGGTCCTTTTTGCTATCGTAGCTGGAAGTTTAGGGTTTTCAAGCAAGCTAGACTCAGTCACTAAGATATGTTTTTTATATGCTGAAGAGGGTTCACTAATCAATATAAAAATCTTGCCTTTATCTGATGTGGAGGGTTTTACCGTGAAGTTTTTTCGTCTATTGGATCAGATACTGAGAGTTGTTGATCTGTTTGCAGGAAATGTACTCGAATTGAGATCCATTTGCTTACCCCACAAGGTCTTCAGGTACTACATGCATCTCTTCTCAGGCGTAAATGGATTTTGGTTTCATCAACAAGGAAAAGTTGATATCTTGTTTCATTTTTATTTCATGTTTCTTGGACTTTAGAGTAAATTTTTTAAAAACTTTGTCACCACCGTGCTTTGTTTTGTTAGTAATATAACTCTATGCTGGATGTTCTTACATTGCAGCCTACGCTGGATGTTCCTATATATGGCAGGATTGCTACTTTAGAGTTGTTCCGGTCCCATGTGAATGTATATGTACATCTCTTATTATGTTCTTTATCATGTTCTTATTAGCAGGTTACCAATGTTGATATTATTTTCGCCCATTCTTTTGCAGGGCGAAGCACAAGATTTTTTATCCATTGCAACTGAGAGATACAAATTCTGTGTTCTTCATTGGGATGCTGAGTCCTCCGAGCTTGTCACAAGGTAGAACTTTTCAGGATATAACATTTTTTTTCATGCATTCAGTTGATGTTAACCAACCAGTTGTGTTACTTGTCTTTTGTTGAATGTTAATGCTTGCTATACTTATTAGATGTTAACCATCCTGCTGTATATGATGTCTTGAAAAAATTTCAGAGCAATGGGGGATGTTTCTGATCGTATAGACCGACCAACAGAGTGACCAGGTAATGAATTACGTCTTGTTGCACTTTGCATTTTAGAGTGCTTATTTTTTTTATTCTTTTTAACTTTCCTTCATTAAAATTATGTGTGTTGTGATTAAGGGATTGGTGGGCATGTAGCTTACTACTAGTTTTGGTACTTTCTTTTGTAGATTGGCATAATTGCTCCAGATTGTAGATTAATTGGACTCCATCTGTATGACGGCCTGTTCAAGGTATATAGTTTTCTTATATAAATATTGCTGAATGATATATATCATGCCACTGAACTTCTACTGATCTTTTTTTTACACGAAGTATGATGATGCGTTCTGTTTCTTTGGTTCTTATTTTAGGTTATACCATTTGACAACAAGGGTGATAAGCGTCCAAGTATGATTCTTATTGCTTATCGGAACAGATACAATCTCAAGTCACCAATTGATGCCTTGAGCCATCAAATCCAGAGAACTAGCTCTCTGAATCTGCCTTCTTGAATAGATGAACTCAACAAGCCTCTAATGATCCAGTCTAACAACCGATGAACAACAAGATACGTAAAGCTTCTATTTATACTCTCCATGTTCAGTAACAGAAAAGCTTCTCTGTGAATCAGTAACTTCACTTCCTTGCCAACAAAGCAACCATCTGCCACATCAGCTCTAGTAGTCGGTATCTATCATTACCTCAAGTTCAAATAGAGCTTCTCCTCAAGCTCCGCAAATTCTGGCTTTACCTCAAGCTCTGCAAGTGCTAGCTTCACCACAAGCTGTGAATATAGAGCTTTTGCAACACTACGATGTCTCGTGATAGCATTGATATCTTCTGTGTGTTTTTTTCCTCGCCATCATGGTGTCCCAGAGCGCCCATCTTTCAATTTTAAATCTCAATCGTTGTTAGCCCCTGTTTCTCCATTTGTGCCATATAGCAAAGTATTCTTGCTCAAGTTGTACTCTGTGTCCTTTTGTTGTAACAGGTTTCTGCTTGCAACATAGTTTCGTGTCTCTTGCATCTATAACATCAATCCCAACTGTTAGCAGCAACACTAAGACATAGCGACCATCAACCACCCTAACTTTCTTCGTCTTCACAGAAGCTTCATCAGTTATGTAGCACCATCATGTCCAGAAGCAGATAATTTTATAACTATCTTTGTTCTTGTCGTTCTGTTTCGTACGAGTGAAGTCCATAAACTGATACCCATTAAACAAGGCCTACAAACATCATACCATCCTTACACTCTCTTTCCTGCATGGCTCAGGTAAGCTTGCTGTCTCATAATCAGATAAGCTTGCTGCACAGTAACGGTAACGAGCACTCTTTCATCGTTCTTGACATTCTCCATCTTCCTCATTTGCCCTTATACCTAAATTTCCACGTCTTGTGTTTCTTTTTCTGCTTCCTCCTACTTCGTACTGTTAGAAGCATTGGGACAGACAATGTGTATACATAGTGCTTGCCTTTTGTACGTGCTGATATTAGAACTGACATCTCTCTTCCTGTCAAAATGTATACTTCATCTTCTTGGTAAGCATCCAAAACGTCACTGCCGATACAAGAGGACAAGGTAGCAAAAGATGTTCTGCTATCAGTCAAAGTGTGATACATCCCCACTGTTTCTTTGACACTATGCACAAGAAAGAGCATAGATGCAATCAACATTCTCTCCTCCAGTGAAACCATATCAGCACATGAACATCTATTCAGTCTCACTGCAAAACCACCATCGGATGTCACCTTCTGTGTTACTCCCATTAACGATTCAGGTGATTTCTCTGATTCTGTCTTATGAACATCGTATATGCTCAATGTAGATGTTATCTGAACAGTAGCAAACAAACCCCTCCTCATTTTAAACCTCACCGATGACTTGTCTGTTTGTTGCAGCGTTCCCGGTCTCTGAAATACACTGGTTCTCTTCACCATTTCCTTTTTCGCACTTGCAGAAAGATAGTAACTGAGATTCCTTCTTCTATCGATGACTGGAAGTGCAGCTCCTATAATGATGTGATTTGGTCTCTGCATTTTGAATTTAAACATCCACGTTTTGATGCATTTTATCTGTTTCTTCATCATTATTTCTTCAACCATATCAACAGAAATTGCAAATACATTCGCTGCACCCCGATTGTATTTCTCAGCTGTTGATTTCTGAATCCATTCATTCACCTCACTGACAAGTAAAATGTATGTTTCTTTTTCTTGCGAATGCTCAAGTCTCTTCTTGAACTTAAACATCCAAAGACTTGGGAAACATACTTTTCTTCCACCCTTTACGCAGCTTGTCTCCTCTACTAATACAGATATCCACCTCCTTTATCATGGGTTCTAGTTTGATCGAACGAATATAAACTTCACCAGTTTCACCTAAAGTCATAGCACTGCTATCAGATGCATTGAGCTCTGGAAACTTGGGCTTTGCTACTTCACTAGTCTCTTCTCTTTTCTTGCTGTCTTCCTTTCTCAACGTTTTTGTTCCCACATCCATTTTATCAAACACGTGGGGTGCATCTGACTGAGTTTGTAAAACACAAACAGCTCCCGAGGATAAAGCCAACTCTGCTTCATTTGGATCAGACAACTCCATCTTTGCACTCCATAACGAGGCTGATTCACTGTCTTGACATGATTTTTCTGAAAAAAATTTGCTTCTGGACTCAGGGATAGTGTGATCACACTCATTTCCGAATGTGATTCTTCCGCTATAGGAGACTTTCAAATATCAATCCAGTTAGACTTCTCATCCTTTTCTTCTACAGATTTCTCAAGAGTTTCTTCGAAAGTTGGTGACTTTATCTTAGTATTTGCGAAACGCAAAATCATACGTCTTTTGAATTCGAACGAATCTGTAAATTCAACTCTGGACAGTTCCAGCTTGTACCAACTCAGAGCATCTCCTTTCAAGCTCTCTGCCACCATTGGTAACCTCTCTTCTAGTGCATATTCACCAAGACGAAATAAACTTTCCATTTCGCAATCCAAGAATACGGATTGGATCCGTCAAACAAAGGAATCTCCAATCGTCTCAACAAACTATCACGATTCTGAAAATCTGAGTTTGATTGCCGAAAACCTAGCGAAGAATCATTCCATTACGTTCCTTGGAAGAATTTGATACCTCAAGTGGATTTTTCAATGATCTTGGTTGATTCTCCACAATCTCTTCCTTATCCAACGATTGTGATTCAGCAAACGTCTCTTCTTTACAGATCCTCGTCACCTCACATTCTTTCACCTGAATCGATGTTGCTGATTCTGCTATGTTCACTGATTCTTGTGCATCCATCTCTTTCTTTTGTTTGTTGAGCCACTTTTATATGAAACGTTGGTTATCGAACACAATCTGTGGACGATCGGAATCATTCACATCTCCAAATTGCAGTAACAATTTTTTTTCACATCCTCCCAATCTTGAAACGAAAGCCATGATCGTCTCTTGTTGTACCACCTTCTACTTCTCCTGCAAGTAATGCATATACCAACGCCATTTTACTCATCTCTGAATGATCATCACCTACAAAGATATCTTCCATCTCTGTAATCCATGGTTTCGGATCACCATTTCTGAAGATCGGAAGCTCCACAAATTCCATCGCTATTGCTCAGATCCAAAGTTGCATAAGTGCTCATCGTCGCGTTTGATCGTTCCAAGTTCACGTCACTGTCGCGATGATCGAACAAGCTCACTGCATCAATTGATAAGCATCCAAGTATGATTCTTATTTCTTATCGGAACAGATACAATCTCAAGTCGCCAATTGATGCCTTGAGCCATCAAATCCAGAGAACAAGCTCTCTGAATCTGCTTTCTTGAAGAGATGAACTCAACAAGCCTCTCATGATCATAACCGCGGCTTCTAGCTCTAGTGGTAAAGGGCTCACAGCTGTGAGTTCCGCCACCTGAGTTCGAATCCCGACCACTGGGGAATTAACATTTCGGCATCGCCAGGGACAGAGGACCGACACGTGGCAACACGTGACTAGTCTGGACCATTTCTGTGGGGCCAGGATACCTCCGTATAATTCAAAAAAAAGAAAAAAAAAAGCCTCTGTCACCTTTGGGTGTGTTCTAGTGAACAGATTCAGTTCTCTTGATTCCTTACTATATTGTTATTTTGGGGACATTATAAAGCTGCATGATATATTGAGGTGGTGCCTTTTTTTTTTTTGAAACAATTGAGTTTGGTGCCTAAATTTCAGGTTCTGGCTATCAAGTTTCTGTTTGGATGTACAAACCCCACAATTGCAGTACTTTATGAGGTGTGGATATATCATAACATGATTGATTTAATCTGATGTGTGTGATGCAATCTAGAATTTTTACCGGTGGAACTATCTAATGTTTGGTTTCATAGGACAACAAAGATGCCCGTCATGTTAAAACATACAAAGTCTCTTTAAAAGATAAGGATTTTGTGGAGGGTCCATGGTCACGGAACAATCTAACAATGGTGCTGACCTACTGATTCTTGTACCACCACCTCTCTGTGGTGTCCTTATTATTGGCGAAGAAACAATCGTCTACTGCAGTGCTAATGCATTCAAATGGCACATCAGTCGTGAATTATTTCTCTTTCATACTAAGTGACACATTTGACAATAAAAACTCAAAGTGACCCTATCCCCCTTTTTTTTTGGTCCAACCCTATGCGCCTATCCGCTAATTGATTATTTCAATCTTTTATTCCTAATTGATATTTATGTCTCAACTACTCCTTTAAACTTTCCTCATTAAATTAGAAGCAAGAAACCAAAAACACTTGCTTCTGTCAAATTTTAGGTTCAAATAAAGGTATGAAAGGATGTCTGTGGTGGTAAACTGCAGAACAACTAGTATTTAGACGAGTCTTGTTTCATCACCATTTCATCAATACAAGTTTAAATATAATTTTAAGTGCTCTCTCTACGTACCAAACAAATAATCAGTCTACAGATGGAAGGCAAAACTGTGATTTTAAGTGTGCTCATAATGAGTCTTGCTGCCATCCCCTAATTGATTAATTAACTTCACAGCTACCTACTTTGGATTCGTATCTCGCACTTGGTTTAATTATTTCAATATCCTATTACTTGATATTTATGTCTCAAACCAAAAACACGTTGCTTGGACACGTATTCTTTTCTGTCAATTTATTAGGTTCAAATAAAGGTATGAAAGGATGTCTGTGGTGGTAAACTGTAGGACAACTAGTATTTAAGCGAGTCTTGTTTCATCAATACAAGTTTAAGTGCCCTCTCTACGCAACCAAACAAGTAATCAGTCTAAAGATGGAAGGCAAAACTGTGATTTTAAGTGTGCTCATAATGAGTCTTGTCATGGCGCAGAATCAAGTCGAAGCAAAGATTTGTTGCCCGAACAGGACTGCCAGAGACAAGTGTATTGTATGCCATCGTGCTGGAGGCTCTATGCCAACCTGTGCAGAACACAATAGATGCAAAATCGTTTCTGGGACTACATGTCCTCCGGGATATCCATATACCGCTGTCAGAAACTCTGGTAATTTAATTTCTTATTTCGTGGTGGTTTTATTAGGTTATATCTTTTACAAGTCGGATCAAAATTTGGATGCAAGTTGCATGATTTTTTTGTTCCTTTTTGACTCAAGGTGATATTGTCAATGAATACTGCAAGTTGGGGTGTGCAACCTCTGTGTGCGGTGCCTTAACCACTCTCCAGGACTCCGGTAAAGCAAAAGCTCATTATTATTACAATTATTAGATTGTTGGAATAAGAGAATAGTAATCTATTAATTCTAATATTGTTTCGGTGAATTAGATGCAAGTGAAATTGTGAATGGAGCCGTTGCACAATGCACCAACGCGTGTGCCAATTTCTGCACCAAGGGCTCAGCTAATGCAGTTGAAACAGCCTAAGAAGCATATCCACGATCTATGTGTTGTTGTTGTTCTCCCTGTTTTCAATAATTGTCGTGTATGTGACAAAATGCTAGACTCTTGTGCTATTTTCAAATTTTCTATGTGACGTAGAAGGTCAACGATCACTAGATTAATTGTTTATCCCTTCTACTTGCTATATATCTAAATAAAGAATAATGTTTCCTTCTAGACAATTATCAAAACACACTCTTGCTTTAACCTAATTTTCTTACAATCAGCTCATAGCGTGACAACAGCAAATGCCAACTTAGCAACACTATTAGGACTTGCAATTTCATATTTTGCATACAGGAAATTATAAGCATATAATATCGTGTATTAACCATTCAGAATGCCATCCATATGTAATGAAGAACAAATCGTTTTGGAGTGTTTAAGTCATTTTGTTTTGCCAAAGATACTCATACAAATTAATAGAAAATTTGAAAACAAAAATGCGTTTCACCTTATACATTCTGAAATGCATTTTGTTCGGCTTTTAGATGACAAACGTTTCGAGTTTATGTCAACTTACCCCTTGGATGCCTCTGAATACGCTTGCTCCATAGTAAGCTGCTCCAACAAAAATGTCTATTACTGTTTTGGAACTGCATATGTTTTACCAGAGGAGAATGAACCAACAAAGGTATAATCATTCTTCATCTAGACATTGTCACTCTTAAGTCAAAGTTGATTTTGTAATTTTTCGTTTTTTTTTTTTTTTTTTGAAATGTAGGGAAGGATATTAGTATTTATGGTTGAAGATGAACTGCTTGTCGCTGAGAAAGAAACCAAAGGAGCTGATTACTCTCTCAGTGCCTTTAATTGAAAGCTTCTTGCTGCTATTAATCAGAAGATTCAGTTATACTGTACTAGTGAATTCTGCGTGATGATGGAACTCGTGAGTGTTCATACAGAAAAGAGAAATCAATATATTTATGTGCCATAATCTAGGTTCTTTCTTCCCCTAACATGCATATTCGCTATTACTAAAACATACAGAAATGAGAAAATCAAATTTGGATTTTTATATTTTCTCTGCTTCTACTAAACTTCATCTCCCAAGGTACCTCTATTTATTTAAAGTCGTTACTTTTCAATTTTACAAATTGTTGTTTTCAATAAACATCAGTTTTGTGGGAAAATGTCACGTTTTGTTTTACTAATGTGTCCGTCTCAGTGCTTTACCAAACAATATTTTGTGTTTGTCATCTTAAATCAGTCAAAAAAAAAAAAAATTTATACAGAGTTGGCTAGATATATTACAAATGATGTGAACATCACATGCATGCATCTTGAGGAAAGAACGGATGGAGTACTATTTACACGTCTGCATCTAGTAATGATTAATTAACTTCACAGATACCTACTTCGGATTCGTATCTCGCATTTGTTTAATTTTTTTTTTTTTGAACACCTTTTTTTACGTATCTCGCATTTGGTTTAATTATTGGGTGAATTAGGAGAGTATACCCAATTCCAACCAAAATTAGAGAGTTGGTAACTGATTGATATAATCAGTCTAATAAACACAATTTACGATTAGTTTGGACCCAAATGTCCTCGGCTTTGACACGCTTTTCGGCGACCTCTCTGACAACCGCAGATATACTTGCAGATTTAGTAGGTTAGGTTACAAGGTGTGTCAGAATCACAGAAGCTTGTTCAGGTTCATGAATCAGAAGCTATATCACTATTCCTCCATACAATTCATCCGATTTATTTGGTATTGTGTCGAGAAAGTGTAGAAGCTAGATCAGCTTTTAAACACAGAAAATCAGATCAGAAAAAAATCTAGAGGAAGCCGAACAGAAAATCAGATCAGGAAAAAATCTGAGTGTTTTTTAAGTTTGAAATCGACAATTTCATCATGAATCTATCCTAATGTGTTATCATTAACCGCAAAAACACGGTTAAATGACTCAAATCACCAAGAATATTAAAGAAAAAAGTTGAAAAAAAAATCTGATTTGCAGATTTAGGGTTGCAGGTCGCGATTAGGGAAGATGAAAGAGAAATTACATTTGTGCCCTTCATTTAAAAAACAAGAAAACACCTGATCCGATCCTCGAACCCTGGTTGAATCTTATTAAAGAGTCGTACGAAAACCACTGGACTACAATAGTCTCTTTGTTTATCTATCGAAATATATTGTATAAATATTGACAAGTCTGAGAACAAACATTACCTATACTGAAGATACAACAAAAACAAGTATCGAATAAAGAAACATGTATCGAATAACAAAATATGTTACCTCTAATAACTTATGTATCAAGTAAAATTTTACCGCTAACAAACCATGTATCTACTAACGACACCTATTTGAAACATCTTACCTCATTTTTATTTTAAATGGCGACATAAGACTAAAATAACATCTAAAAAAATATTTATCCGAACGGCAACTTAAATTAGAAGATCCACTAAAATATGAATAACATAGGGTAATAAGTAGAATGTTTGCTAAAATTAATTTTAACAATATAAAAACGTCTTTGCTCCAGTGGTGTGAAGAATTTGTTAGCTGATACATAGTTTGTTAATTGATACATTGTCGGATAGAGGATTTATCAATTGATATATTGTTTAGTATATGGTCTCTTACATGATACTTGATTTGATACAACAATAAATCAAAACATGTACGTAGTATCTTAAAACAGTAAAACACATTAATGGATTTATAGAATATTCTCATTTTCATAGTTAGTTGAAAGAGTTTTTACTACATAATAATGAGTATTCATTATTTTATATTAAACATATCAACTTACAAGAACATCTATCAGGTAACATATCATATATCAGTTAATAAATTCCACTACAAGCTTTGCTAGCTGGTCATAGGTATGTATAGAGTTTTAAAAGAACTAATAACATGCATAATATATAAACAAAGTATATACTATGACAACATGAACCTGATCGTTTACCAAAAATATATATGAATCGGGTAACAAATAATGTATCAGCTAATAAATTATGTATCCATCAAAATGTAACACCTTACAATCCATGTAGCATCTAACCAACCATATTACTACGAACAACATATACTTTGCAACACTTAACGACATATTATCAACTGGCGACAGTCATATATTAACACTTAACCAAATATTTATATCCAATGGTACCAAAAAACTGAAAACCCACTAAAGATAAATAATATCAGGTATAAAGTAAATTGTTAACTAACATAAATGTTATCCATAATTAATAATAGCACCATGAATTTGCTTGCATCTTCTCTGTCTTCACCTTCACTCTTTAACAACTTCTCAATTGTAGGAAGAAACTTCATCAAGTGCTCCGACTCTACAACTGAACAACTTTCATCTACGCTGCCAAATATTTTTCAGATTTTCTTATGATTTTCATGTATATTAATAGGAAACAAAATGGCCTTAGCCCAAGAAAAAAATCATAAAGATTAAAGCTTCAAAGAAAACAATGAAATAGAAACTAAATGCAATAGAACAACAATAATGTAGTTTGTATCCCAGCTTGATAAAAATTATATTTAAATATTTTTAAAACAAAACAAAAACAAAAGAAACTAAAGGGGAGAGAGAGGGAGGGGGGATGAAAGATGATTATAAGAAACTTTGATATTAACAGGGTTCGATTTACCATATGAACCGTAGATCAAGTTTTGTCTTATCCATTGACACCATGAACGAGAAAACATTCTTGGAACCATGAGCAAAATAGCTACTCGTGACTTTTTATTTCTGATGTATCTCTCTGGATTTTAAAACTCAGCTTAAATCATCTCACCAATTCAAAATTTAATACCAGGAAAAATATAGAAGTTAGAAAGTGAACAAGAGAAAAAGAAGAAAAAATTGGTTTATATGAGAGACCTAGAATTTTGGATAACTATTTCGAATAGAGCTCTATGATGTGGGCCACTTTACAGAGGATTTGTCAGACACCTAACCTGACATTATGCAGGAGCTATGGTGTAGATTGGCTTAGGGATAGGGGCAATATGATGAGGATTTCTCATGGAAAGAGAGAAGTGTAGATTCTCAATATTCGTCTCAGACAGAGGTACCAGAGCCAATTATCTCTTAATTATTTCAATCTCCTATTCCTTGATATTTATGTCTCAAACCAAAAACACGTTGCTTGGACACGTCTTATTTTCTGTCAATTTATTAGGTTCAAATAAAGGTGTGAAAGGATGTTTGTGGTGGTTAACAGTAGAAGAACTAGTATTTAAGCGACTCTTGTTTCATCACCATTTCATCAAAATAAGTTTATACTCTCTACGTACATTTTCTGACCAAACAAGTAATCAGTCTCAAGATGGAAGGCAAAACTGTGATTTTAAGTGTGCTCATATTGAGTTTTGTCATGGCGCATAATCAAGTCGAAGCAACCGTTTGTTGCCCGACCAAGGAAGCCAAATTAGCGCGTTTTATCGATGCTATCTTAGTGGAACGAGGGTGACTTGTGCAAAAAAAAAAGTGGATACAAAATCGCTGGTGACACATGTCCTCCGGGATACCCATTTGGCCTTTTCGGAAACTCTGATAATTAAATTTTTTTTTTTTGTGGTGGTTTTATTAAGTTATATATTTTACAAGTTAGATCAAGATTTTGATGCAAGTTGCATGGCTTTTTAATGTTTGACTCAAGGTGATACTGTCAGTGAATACTGCAAGTTGGGTTGTGCATCCTCTATGTGCGGTGCCTTAACAAGTCTCCATAACTCCGGTAATGCAAAAGTTCACTATTATTAAAATCAATACTATTAAAAGAGAAAGAGTTTTAATAAATCTATTTAAAAAAGTTATTTGGACCTATTCATTAGCTAATTAAATGTTCGTCCTACCTAATATTTCTCTAACTATACTAATATACTAACCATAGTTAATGCCCTATTATTATACATGTGTTATTTATACCATTTTTTTATCATCCGATATTTTGACCATCTACATATATAACTCAACTATACTAATTCATATAAATACATTATACTAACATATCATTTTCCCAACCGTGTGTCATGAATCTCAATGACCAAAACATTACTGATTTATCCTAATAAACGAAAATTATATTGTTTTTTGGTACCATCTTTTACATTGATCGAACTGTGTCTATTAAAAAAAAGTTCATTTTATGTTTCAGGTTGACGTGATACCTTATACCTTCACTTTAATAATAGAGAATATATAAATATAATCTTCCCAACACATTTCTTCCAACTGAAGCAAAATACGACATGTCCATACTTTTATTATCACTTATTTATCCCAAAACTATATCTATACTATTTAAAGGAATTCATCCTAAAAATCTACTTACTGTTGGAATAAGCTTGAAGATGATCAAACAAGAATAAGGAAACGTGTGGAGCAAGCTAAAAGATATCCTAGTCCAAGAGTGATTTGAAGATAAAGATTGGAGTTGTTTTAGGAGTTATCTATAAGTCTTTATTATTTGGTTTAGGATATACTTGTTAGCTATATATATGGATCCATCGAGTGAGGATTGGATTCAAGAGTTTTATGAGTTTATAAGCTTGAGGTTTTGAGTGAGTTTCCTCAAGGGATTAATAAGAAGAGAAGTTCTTAATTGTGTGATCTTATATACCATACTTGTGTGACTTGATTTCAATATTTGGTATCAGAGCAATCAGATTGAAACAATGGGGGATCTTACTGTTATCAAACCAAAAGAAACAGGATCTTCATCAATCAAGTGTCCGCAATTAAGCTCTACTAATTATAAGGTATGGGCGATTAAGATGAAGATTCTGCTAAAGCTACACAAAGTATGGGACATCATTGAAACAGAGGGAGGAGACGATGAGAAGAACAATATGGCTCTGGCGTTGTTAGTTCAATCCATACCTGAAGCCCTCGTTCTACAAGTCGGTGAGCTAGATTCTGCAAAAAAGGTTTGGGATGCAGTCAAAACAAGGCACATGGGTGCCGAGAGAGTCAAAGAAGCTCGCCTACAGACACTGATGGCAGAGTTCGACCGATTGAAGATGAGAGACAACGAGACAATTGATGAGTTCACAGGAAGGATCTCCGAGATTTCTTCAAAATCCTCTGCACTTGGAGAAGAAATAGAGGAACCAAAGCTCGTCAAGAAATTTCTCAAGAGTCTTCCCCACAGAAAATATATACATATTGTAGCTGCATTGGAGCAGGTCTTGGACCTTAAGACAACCAGTTTTGAGGATATAGTAGGACGCCTGAAGGCCTACGAAGAACGTGTTGCCGTCGATGAAGAGACGTCCGATGAGCAAAACAAACTAATGTATGCTAACTCAGAACAACAAAGGGGTTCTTCTAGCTCAGAGCAACAGAGCACTCGAGTTTCAGATAGCTCCGAGCAACAGAACACTCGTGGTTTTAACAATGATTACAGAGGCCGTGGCCGTGGAGGTAGATACTACAACAGAGGAAGAGGCCGCGGTCGCTATGGAGGCTACGGTGGATATAGAGATGCATCAAAGATTACATGCTATAGGTGTGATAAAGTGGGACATTATGTGACTGATTGTCCTGACCGTCTACTCAAGCTGCAAGAAACTCAAGAAGTAAAAGAAGAAGATACGCATGAGGCCGACGAATTAATGATCCACGAAGTAGTCTTTCTTAATGAAGAGAAAGTGAAACCCAATATCTTTGAAACAGAGTCAGATAGAACCAATTTGTGGTATTTGGACAACGGAGCCAGTAACCACATGAGTGGAGATCGTTTGTACTTCACATCACTAGACGAAACGATCACTGGAAAGGTCAAGTTTGGTGATGATTCCCGCATTGATATCAGAGGAAAAGGCTCGGTCAGCTTTATATTCGAGAATGGAGTAAGAAAAGTGATGACAAACGTGTACTTTATACCAGGTCTTAAGAGTAATATCATAAGTTTGGGCTAGGCTAAAGAGGCGGGATGTGAAATTCGAATGAAGGAGAAGACTTTAAATGTGTATGATCGATATGGAAAGCTTCTAATAAGGACCTGCAGAGGAAAGAATCGACTATATAAGGTAGCTCTCGAATCTGAAAGCACTTCATGTCTTCAGGTAATAACGACTGATCTCTCAAGCAAATGGCATGCAAGACTAGGCCATATCAACTTTGAGAACATGAAGCTGATGGTCGACAAAGAGCTCGTTACTGGGATACCGAAGATTGCAGTCACAAAGAGAGTTTGTGTGTCATGTTTACTTGGAAAACACACGAGAAGACCGTTTCCGCAAGCCACAACGTTTCGAGCATCACAGAAACTGGAGCTACTACATGCAGACCTCTGTGGTCCAATTAACCCTCCAACAATTGGAAGAAACAGATATGTCCTTGTGATAATTGATGATTATTCTCGCTACATGTGGACAATGCTGCTAAGAGAGAAGAGTGAGGCATTTGCAAGATTCCAAAAGTGTAAGGCAACCATTGAGCATGAAACAAAGACCTCCATTAAGACTCTCCGAACTGACAGAGGAGGAGAATTCACGTCTCGTGAGTTCAATACTTTCTGTGAAGAGAACGGTATTCAGAGGCAACTGACAGCACCTTATACCCCACAACAAAACGGAGTGGTAGAAAGACGGAATAGAACGATATTGGAGATGACAAGGAGTATATTAAAACACATGAAGGTTCCAAATTACATGTGGGGAGAGGCAGTTAGGCATGTCACATATCTTATAAATCGAGCCGCAACAAGAACACTTGCAGCAAAGACTCCATACGAAGCTTTCAAAGAAAACATACCTAACATATCACACTTACGTGTGTTCGGTTGCATTGGATATGCAAAGATAGACGCTCCTCATCGTAAGAAGCTTGATGATAGGTCCCGAGCTCTAGTTCATCTAGGTACAGAACCTGGAACTAAGGCTTACCGCCTGTTTGATCCGGTAAGCAAGAAGATAATAGTGAGTCGAGACGTAGTGTTTATGGAGGAAGAAGGTTGGAGTGGAATGATCCAAGTACTTATAAAGATGCTGGAACGTTTAGTATTGATCTTGGAGAATTTGGAAACAGAGGACTAAGAGCCATCGAGTCCAGTCAGGGTTCTGAAGACACGAACACAGCAACAGAACAAGGAGCTGAGCAAGTGGAGACTGATGAGAATAATGATGCAATAGAAATCTCAGATGATGATGATGAGCAACAAGAGCAACCACAGCTAAGGCGTTCAACTCGGGTCAGATCTACTCCAGAATATTTGTCTGATTACATTCTTCTATCTGAGACAGAGTACGAATGGCTTCTTATGTCAATCAATGATGAGCCTTGGGATTTTAAAGAAGCCAAAGGTATGAAGGTGTGGTTAAAGGCCTGTGAAGATGAAATCACATCGATTGAGAAGAATAAGACATGGACTCTAGTTGACTTGCCTGCAGGAGTTAAAGCCATTGGACTAAAGTGGGTATTCAAAATCAAGCGTAATCCAGACGGAAGTGTGAACAAGTATAAAGCAAGGCTAGTAGCAAAAGGTTATGTGCAGAGACATGGGATAGACTATGATGAAGTATTCACCCCTGTTGCTAGAATTGAAACGATTCGGCTTATCATTGCTTTAGCTGCATCACATGGATGGGAGGTGCATCATCTAGATGTTAAAACAGCCTTTCTACACGGTGATCTAAAGGAAGAAGTCTATGTTCTGCAGCCAGAAGGATTTGAGGTTAAAGGAAGTGAGGAGAAAGTATACAAGCTCTCTAAAGCTCTTTACGGCTTGAAACAAGCTCCTAGAGCTTGGAATGATAAATTGAATCAAATCCTCAAACATTTGAAGTTCACACGATGCTCCAAGGAACCTTCATTATATCAAAGAAAGCGTGGTGAACATCTTCTTATTGTGGCAGTATACGTGGATGATTTGTTGGTAACAGGTTCAGAACTTTCAATGGTAACCGAGTTCAAGAAAGAGATGGGAGAAAAATTCGAGATGAGCGACTTGGGAAGGCTTACGTATTACTTGGGCATCGAAGTTATACAACATGATAATGGAATCACGCTAAGGCAGGAGAGGTATGCGTCTAAGATCTTATCTGAGACAGGAATGGATGGCTGCAACGCCTCCCATGTACCGATGGACATGAACTTAAAGATATCAAAGGCGGAGGGAGAAAGATCTGTTGATGAAAAACGGTACCGAAGAAGCATTGGATGTTTGCGCTACCTGATTCACACTCGTCCTGATCTCTCGTACAGCATTGGAGTGCTAAGCAGATATATGATTGATCCAAAGGAGTCTCACGATTGTGCTCTGAAGCATGTACTAAGATATTTGCGTGGAACTCTTTCATATGGGCTTACTTACAAGCGTGCTTCCAATGCTAAGCTACTCGGATACAGTGATGCGTCCCTCAACGTGGATGTAGATGATGGAAGAGGTGTAACAGGTCACATGTTTTATTTGGGAGAGAGCCTTATTACATGGTGTTCACAGAAGCAGGAAAGTGTAGCTTTATCATCCTGTGAAGCCGAGTTTATGGCAGCCACTGAGGCAGCTAAACAAGCAATATGGCTTCAAGACCTTCTAAGTGAAATTACTGGCGATGCATGTGAAAGAGTCACAATCCGAGTTGATAATAAGTCTGCTATCTTATTAACAAGAAATCCAGTCTTTCACGGCAGGAACAAACATATACACAGGAGATACCATTTCATAAGAGAGTGTATCGAGAAGGGTCAAGTGGATGTAGAACACGTTGCTGGAGATAAACAGAAAGCAGCTATTCTGACAAAAGCTCTTGGGAGGATTAAATTTAAAGACATGAGAGAATACATTGGTGTTCAAGACTCAGCAGAGATCAACTTCAAGCTTAAGGAGGTGAATGTTGGAATAAGCTTGAAGATGATCAAACAAGAATAAGGAAACGTGTGGAGCAAGCTAAAAGATATCCTAGTCCAAGAGTGATTTGAAGATAAAGATTGGAGTTGTTTTAGGAGTTATCTATAAGTCTTTATTATTTGGTTTAGGATATACTTGTTAGCTATATATATGGATCCATCGAGTGAGGATTGGATTCAAGAGTTTTATGAGTTTATAAGCTTGAGGTTTTGAGTGAGTTTCCTCAAGGGATTAATAAGAAGAGAAGTTCTTAATTGTGTGATCTTATATACCATACTTGTGTGACTTGATTTCAATACTTACAATAGAATTTGTTATTTAAGATTAGTTTTAAACGCATCAAAAATCTTACAACTAATTATTTATCATTTAACTAATTATTTATTTGGTCTTACCATAAATTTTGCCTAACAATATGTTACCTAATATTTCTCTAACAACCATTTAGTCAATACTTTTATTTACCAGGCCACATTATTTTGTCCACTAACAAAGTTATACGACAAATATACTTTTCTTTATTAGACCATATCATTTGCTACACGAAAATGATATACAACATATACTTTATTATACTCTTCTCTAAACATGTCTCATTAATCTCATAATTAATACATGGCTCATTTCACCCAATATAAATAAACTATATCAATCGTTTGATCCACCAACTATGTAGCAATACATTCTTTTATACTTCTATTTTAAATTATGAAAAAGATTCTTAGTACATTTGCTAAGAATATACCTTATTTCTAAAAGCATTTAAATTTTTTAAAATCAAAAATTAAATAATCTTCTATATCCTATCTTTAAAACGAAGATATAGCATATATTGTTACAAAATATTACAAACAAAAATAGTATACTGTCGATTTGCTATTTAAATCCAATAACTTCATTAACTTTTAACGGATTCTGAAACTCATTTAAAAGTTAGAATATATCTTATGTCATATTATACCATGTCATCTTACATTATAAATTACAAATTTACAAATATTTACAAAATCAAATTTAATAAATCAAGCCATATGTTAAAAATTATGTATTTTAATTAAAATTATTGCTTATAAAAAGTATTTATAGTAAAATTTGTTATTCAAGATAAATTCAAAACTATAAAAAACCTTACAAATTTATACTATTAAATTAGCCAAAAATATTTTAAATAAATTTTAAGCCTCATCAGCTCAACAAATATAACTCCTATAAAATGCACGAGAGAGTGTAGGTCTGGGGATTGGGTCTTCAGATCGCGTAGGGATCTGTTCATTTTGGGTCATAAACATGTGGACATAACTAGGTATTTAAATTTTTTTGTTTAGGTTTGGGTTGTTTTTTTCCAGATCCGGATTGGTTAGGATCCATAATTCAAATACTTGTAAAATATCTATAACTTTGGGGTACATATAGGTCTGGATGATTTAGGTATTTAGGACCCGAAAAAGACTCGAAGTACCTGGAAACCCCCAAAAAATACTGAACCACAAAAAATACCCAAAAACCCAAACAAATAACAAAAAATATTGAAATACCGAGAAACCCAAAATATTATCTGAAATCTGATCCGAGGGACAAAAATACCCAATTTCTTATCTGAATACCCAATATAGTGTTTAAAAAAATTACTCGAAACCCGAAACTAAGATCGAAAACATGAACACAAAACTTAAAACAACCAAAAATATATATCTAAAATACTCAAATATACCTAATATACACAAAATTTTCAAATACTTGGGTACTCGATCAGGTCTTGGGTAGGATATTAACTCGAAAAGAGACCTGCGGGTCAAAAAGAAATCAGATATGTACTTTGCCCTGGAACATACCCAAACCGCACCTATATCTCCAGGTCGATTTCAGTTTGGTTTTACAAATCTGGTAAAATGTTCATGCGTAAGAGAGAGTTACATAAAAGTGTACATACAAAATCATAAATAAACTAATTCATAAATCATATAATTTTAAATAAATTCTTTTTCGATATAATATGACTTTGTAACATAATAATGTACAATGATTTCAAAATATTAATTCACAAACTTTGTTTTCAATCCAAAGAAAAACCCGCGCTTTCGAAGCGCGGGTCAAAATCTAGTTATAATTAAGATTGTTGGAATAAGAGAATAATATATTAATTCTAATATATTGGGTGAATAATTTGGGTATCCAAGCTAAAAAGTATTAGTTTTTATTATAAATTTATTAGATAATTAAAACTTAATTAAAACCTGAAAATAAAACCAATCAATAAATGACATATAGGCAATTAAGTTGCCAAGAGGTTCTAAATTTTTGGTTCAAAGTAGGGGTAGGACGGATCCGGATATCCGGGAAATTTGGGGTATCCAGATCTGGATTCGGATTCACCGGATCCGTAGATTTAGTATCCAGATCCGGATTCGGGGTTTCCGGATATCCGGATATCCGTCTAGTTATCATACTATCCGCGGATATCCGGATCCGGATTCGGATTCGTAAAAATAATTAATAAAATAAAAAATAATATTTTTAAAAATATTAAAATTCTAAAATATACATAAATTAAATATTTATACAAGAATTATAAATATAAATATGAATATGATATTTAAAAAAATTAAAATATAGTATTATAAAACTAATTTTATGAATAAATATTAATATATCAAATATAATTATTAATAAATTAAAAAATTAATGTATTTTAAAAGTATGGATCCGGATATCCGGACCTAAAAATTAAGATATCCGGATACGGATTCGGTTTTGACGGATCCTTAATTTTACTATCCGGATTCGGATCCAGACGTCCCGGATATCCTATTTTCAGAGCGGATCCAGAGCGGATCCAGAGCGGATCTCGGATCGAATCCGGATCCCGGATAATAAGTCCCAGACCTAGTTCAAAGATACTTTGGGTTTATCTCTCTCTTACTTTTTCTTTTTAATAATATAATTTTAACTAGTAAACCCTCCTCATCCCCTTGTTAATGCTGCTCTTAGATGCAAGTGAGATCGTGAATGGGCGGTTGCACAATGCACCAACGCATGCTCTACTTTCTGCACCAAGGGCTCAGCTAATGCAGTTGAAACTGCCTAAGAAGCATATCCCCGATCTATTTATTGTATGTGTTGTTGTTGTTCTCCCTGTTTTCAATAATTGTCGTGTATGTGAAAAATTGCTAGACTCTTGTGCTATTTCCCTTCTACTTTATATATATAAATAAAGATTAATGCTTCCTTCTAGACTATTATCAAATAAACTCTTGCTTTAAATGTTTAGAGTATCTCCAACAATAACACTAAATCTATATTATTAAAAGAGAAGTACAAAAATAAATTACCCGTAAATTTTTCAACTTATTTATAATATGCTATTAGGGCATCTCCAACCTCACCCCATTTTTTCCGCTAAAATGGAGTAAAAGTGATTATGGAGTAAAGAATGCTCAAACACTACTCCATTTTCCACTCCATAATGAAATTTACTCTATAAATGGAGTAATCTATTTTTGTTTGTTCATTACTCCATTATGGAGTAAGAAATAGAGTAGAATTGAAGCATTTTTACTCCATAATTACTTTTACTTTATTTTGGAGGAAAAAATAGAGTTTTACATTGGAGATGCTCTTAAGGTAATTAATTTATCTCTCTTTTAGTATTCTTGTCTTTTATGTAATCTTCCACAAAGATTAACAAACTTTTGAAACAACCTAAAATATGGAAAAACAATTAAAAGTTTAGCTTCTACGTTTTCGGTCTTATAATACATATACATTACCCTATATAAATAGAATCAATGTTTATTATTATAACTTACCAATAAAATATTTTGCATATACATTATGCATGATTCACTTGTGTTTTAACCTTCCTTACTAGATTTTGATCTGCATATCTGTGCGGATAGCCTTTCATTTTATAAATATATAATTTTCAAAATATATATATATTTATATATTCATTTTTAGATAATATATCACTATCATTTTTAAAAATAGATAATACATAGTTCTAAACATAAAAGTTTAACATATGTTAACAATTTTCTTTTTTTTTTGTATAAATTACTACATAATTTATGAATTTTAATTCTTTTATTTAATATACTAATGTATATTATCAAATAAATATAACTGAATATATAGACCTAGTATGACTATTTTATAGTAGATAAAAATGTTACTTTTCTTTTAATAGAGAAGTTTATTTAATATACTAATGTATATAATCAAATAAATGTAACTGAATATATGGACCTAGTATGACTACTTTATAATAGATAAAAATAGTATTCTCTTTTAATAGTGAAGATTCAAAAAAATTTGGAATATTATCATCAATTTGTTTTATAAAAAGGAATATTCCAGCAATATCAGCTTCTTATGCAAAAACTATTCCCATGGTTTTTGTCAGGGGAGTCAAAATGAGCTACAGCTCATGAGCTGGCTCAGTTCAGCTTGGTTTTTCATGAGCATGATATTTGGTTTTTAGGCTTATTTAATAAATGAACTTAATGGTCAAGCCAAAATCAAATCACGAGTTATATGAGCGATCTTTAATAATCGTGAGCTAACTAATAAGTTTGGTAGTTTTTATACTTAATATATATACACATACATATATATAGATGACTTCTATTTTTCTCATGTAAAAAAGATAGTTTCTATATTAATCGTATTTATCTTCTAAAATTAAAATGTAAAGCCGTTATAAATATATAAAAAATGTAAAAGAATATTGATATCAATCCTCATATCATATATCTTTATAATTAAAACCTAAAACAAAATATTCATAAGATTCTCATGCAGAATTTATATCTTTATGATTTGAATAGATGAAGATTTTGAACATGAATAACCTCAAGACTCTTATGTGGAAAATATTTTCGGATTAATTTAAAACTAGATTATCTTTTGGCCTAGATGATTTGAATTCGAGTTTACATATTGAAGTTCATATAATAAATAAGCTGAACTGAGCTAATTCATGAAATATCCGAGCTCGTTGTAAGCTGAGCTGAGTTGAGTAATGTGGCTCATTTTGACATCTCTACTTAAAATAGGCGAGCCAAATTATATCCCTTCCTATTGGGCTTTTTGAATATCTGTAATTCATTTTTAGTTTGACCCAAACGCATAATATACTAATAATACATTTCAATCATACAATCAAACTTTTTATCCAACATAGTATATTAATATATACATCCAACTTTTTTTGTATAATTACAAAACTGCTCCAACGCACATCTATAAAAAAGTATATAACACTATACAGTAACAAAAATATATGATATGAATAATAAATTAAAGCTTCTAGCTGAGGAGCGGAGTGAGTTTAAGTGGTTTCCTTTTACCATCATGTATGAGTTTTAGGCTTTGTACGTGCGTTTGTTTTTTTTTGCCTGCATTTTGTTTCGGTTTGAATGGCAGACTGTTTTGGTCTAACGGTGGATTGAATTCTTTGAGTTAAAAAAAAAAGAATAATAAATTAAAGCAGCCAAAAAACCATTAAATTGTTGTGTCTTAAATTATATTCATAAATCATTAAACAAACGCCCCTAAAATTACACCAAATTTAATGTTTTGGTGTCACAATTTTTTTGTCATTTCCAAAAATAACACCAAAATAATATTATACTCCCTCTGTTTCTAAAAGATGTATGTTCTGGAAAAAAAATTTGTTTCAAAAAGATGTATTTTTTTAGGTTTCCTATACAAAAATTGCAAATTTCAATAAAATTAATTGAATTTATTGAAAGACTATTGGTTAAAATGCATTGGAATTTGATAATTTCTAAAAACAATGCATGTTAATGTATTTTCTTAATATGTGTGAAAACACCAAAACATACATCTTTAAGAAACAGAGGGAGTATATGATTTGATATTTTCAGTTTTAATTTTTTTTTTCTCATTTGTAATTTATAAATAATTCTTTTACACATTTAGATCATTATTTATATATTATTATTTATAAGTGATAAATGATAATAGTCATTTAGGAATTTATTTTGAAAAAAACTAAAAAATATCTTCATTTTTTAATTATCTGAAAATAAGTTAAAAATACAAGCAATATAATATATTTATATTTAATTACAAATTTGATAGTAATTGAACTATATTTTTAAATGAAATATAATAATATATGTATTTTATAGATCTGATGTGATAAATAGTATTACATAAAATATGTATTTATTACAAATTTGGTCTAACTACACCAAATTTTGTGAAATCATATCAATTTTGATGTCTTATTGGAAATAAAATTACATCGAATTTGGTGTTTTGGTATCTTGTTGGAGATGGCTTTACAATCAGCTCATACCGGGACATCAACAAATGTCAACTTAGCAAAACTATTAGGACTTACAAATCTCAAATTATGCATATATACAGGAAATTTTAAGCATATAGTATCTTGTATGAATTCAGGATGCCATCCATATGTAATGAAGAACAATTCGTTTTGGACTGTTTAAGACATACTGTAAACGCTTTTTAAGCTTTGGACTGTTTAAGACACAATCCGTTTCCTTCTTGGCTTTTATTAAAAAGTAATAAGAAGCATTTCTCAGATGAGTTACCAGGTAAAAACAGTTTCTCTGATTCGAATGCTTTTAATCAGGTTTGTTCCAGATTCCACCCGATTCAACGGAAGTTGTATTTAAATAATATTTGAAATATGGTGTAGAAACTGCCCAAAAAAAATATATATGGTGTAGAAGCATTTAATCTTTGACCATTAGAATACGGTGTTTTCATAGACAATTTTTTTTGTTCAACAAACAAAATATTTCAATTAACTCTTTTTATTTTATATTTTATACTTACATAAATTAAAAATCGGAAATGACATTTTCTTAGAATGCTCCATTCCGGTTTAACAGGGGTACAAATCTTCTTTATTAAAAAAGAAATACACTTAAGATAACTTTACTATCATGTAGAGTATTATAATTTATGCTACTGCTTTTAAACTAAAACATATGCTGTACTTCGAACCTTTCTAGACCATGTAGAAGATGTGAAGCTCTATGAAAAGGTTTATTAGTTGGTGCTTCATGACTAGTTGTTTCTCCCATCTTATGATCATCACACTATGTCTTATCATTAGATGCCTATTTTATGTGATCAAGTTTTCCATGTAATTCGATAAACAAATTTATATGTAAAATAAATTGACTGCAGCTGTCTGAAGTAGTGATAGTTTTTACTTTATAGTTTTAGTAGGATTTTTAGTAATTTAAACCCTCAACTAAAGATCAATCGTAAAACAAATCCACAACTAAAAATCTTGTGAAATAAACCCTCATCTTTATGTCTGTTAATATTTTCACCCCTCCGTGACATTTGTCGTCAACTATCAACGGAGAAACGTTAACGGTTGACCACAAAGGTTACAGAGGGGCGAAAACATTAACGAACATAAATATGAGGATTTATTTCACAGAATTTGTAGTTGGGAATTTATTTTACGATTTATCTTTAGTTGAGAGTTTAAATTACTAAAAAATCATTTTTGAGAAAATTCTATAAATATTGATTATTTAGTAATTATTTCAAGTTTCATAAATTTCAGGAATGAATCTACTGTTAATACAAACTCATTTTTCTTTGTCAATGAGACCTCACACTCCTTTGGTAAATCTAACTCGTAGCTTCTTTCTTTCCTACTCGCTCTCTCACGAAAGAACTTGTTTTTGAGATTAGTGTTTTGTTTGGGTTTTGCATTAATCAATTCGTACAAAGGAACAACCGAAGACTGGAGTTTAAACATCAGGTATTAGATCTCAGTCGGTGAGGAATCACTAGCGCAGACAACAAACCAAGTAGACCAATCTCCATCAGCTTGTTCTTTCTTCTCTAACAAATCAGCTCAGTCTCTCAATGCTATGGTAAAACCTCCCTCAGCGCGTTCATCTTTCAGTGGTCGTCCTATAAGGACAGTGCCTTTAATGTCATTTTCAGTGGCTACATCACTCAAACCAGTCAATCCTGCATTTCCATCCGACACACCAACCAATCTTAGAAAAGAAATCTCCAACTCCACTCTATTTTTCACTCCAAAATAGAGTTTAGAGTAAAAATGCTACAATGGTACTCTATTTCTTACTCTATAATAGAGTGAAAGATAGGTTTACTCCAAATATAGAGTAAGTTGTTTTTTGTTTGTTCATTACTCTATTTTTTACTTTAAAATAGAGTACCATGGAGCAAACTCCAACTCTTTTATAGGGTCACTTTATTTTAGAGTAAAAAATAGAGTAAACCATTGGAGATGGTCTTAAGGATAGCTTGTCCTAACTTAAGTTATAGATATGTTAGAGGACGTTCACTGAGCCATCATTTTATACATTAAGTGTGGTCTTATTTCTGTATGTGTTTATGTTAAAATTAGTAGGTTCTCCATTGATTTGGGAAGCTCAGGCAACTTAAGAAATGAGTGATTTAGCCACTGTAAATGACATTAAAGGCATTGTCCTTAACAGAGTTAGGTAGTCAACGTTTCACTTCAGCTTTACAAGATGAGATTTGACTTGTTCAGAAATTTCATGAAAATAATTCACCTTATGATTGGTTTAATATGAGTTTATTCACTGTTTTATTTTTCATTTCAGATTTAAATTACTATAATTAGTAATTTAAACCCTCAACTAAAGATAAATCGTAAAACAAACCCCCAACTAAAAGTTTTATGAAATAAACCCTCATATTTATGTTTGTTAATGTTTTCGTCCCTCTGTAACCTTTGTGATCAACCGTTAACGTTTCTCCGTCGATAGTTGACGAAAAATGTCACGGAGGGGCGAAAACATTAACGGACATAAAGATGAAGGTTTATTTTACAGGATTTTTAGTTGAGGGTTTGTTTTACGATTGATCTTTAATCGAGGGTTTAAATTACTAAAAATCCTTTTTAGTACTAAGGAATGCATCTGATTCTCAAATGCTTGTGGCGTGTATGTTTTTACCACAAAGCATGTCATGCCTCAACGAAATGATAAATGAAATTATATAGTTCTTTAGTTTTAGCTAACACTTCAAAATACATGACAAACTTTGAATACTGCGGTCGTGGTAAGATCTTGTGGCACAATAAATCACTTGAGAAGGGGACATGAGAGATAAATCTATTTGCCTCCAAGAACTGCTTTCTTTGAATCGGTACGTGAAGCAAATTAGAGTAAAAAGAGTGAGGCTTTTCTAAGCATGGCTACTTGCCTACTTACACATTGCAGATTGACTTTTGTGAAGCTGCTACTTCTCAGTCAGGAAAATAATCCTTTAGCCTTAAGCTGAACCATAGAACAAAATTCTCATCTTGCTTGGATGTTCTGCAGAATAGTTTGTTTGGTTTGAGATGAACCATCCGGTTCGGTTTAAGACATTACCGAAATAGACGACAATATTAGCAAAAAATTTAAGAAAGAAGGTGAAGACAACAGGATAACCATTGTCTTTGTTAATAAAACGGATAGGATATTTCTATTACTATTGGAATGTCTGGGCTGGAAGCTGCTCATGAAAATGACATAAGACCTCGAAGGCATAGACTTCTCTCTTCCATCTTTCTTCTCTCTTTTCGAATGTTTCTTCTTATAGCTAAGGCTTGCTTTTACTTTATCTCTAGGGGCTTGTGAGGCTTCTCTAGCTTGTTCAACATGTCATGTGATCTTTATGGTAAACAACTAAACATATCTCCTCCGTGGCTCCATTGTTAACAACAGATCATCCTCTGCTTTCCCTGACACCAGGATTTTGGTAATATAAAAAAAAGTATTTATGTTTACAGGACACAGAATACTATAAGAAAAAAAAAACTGGAAAACCCAACAGATGAGCAGAATGATATGCTTGATCTGCTTTCCGCCTCACAGTAACGTGAACTTTCTCTCTTATCTCTTAAACCACAAAGAAAGGAAGAAGATTCATATGTTTTTTCTTGACGACAAAGTATATCATTTACAGATCACGACTTGGATGCCAAGTCACTGCAAGACCAGAGCTTGATGGTCTGTGTTTGGTCATTCCTTCAGCCACAAGGAACTTTGCGGTTGATGGGTTTTTCCAAAACCTCATCAGTTTTTGCAGAGATTCTCTGATCGTTATGCTACCATAAAATGTAACATTCGAACCAAAAGCAGTACAGTATCATAGAGATGACTAGATTAGCTGTTTATACGTTACTTCTCATCTTTGCGTTTCTTATTCTGACTGATTTCTAAACAGAAGAAGCTTGAAACAAACTTTTAGACAATTCTCACTGGCAAATGATTTGATTTTTTTACCGTCGCAGAATAAACTCATATAACTTAACTCAAAAGGTAGATTAAAAAATCACATTCCATTGTTTTATAAGATAAAATAGAAAAGGTTTTTGTAAAAGCAAAAGACACACGGGTCTAAAAGACAAAGAAAGGCCTCAGAAATAACCGTACAGATCAAACGTATCATCGTCATCTTCAGTCGGGTCGTAGTCATGGTAATGATTAATACTTGGCATGAGTCTAAAAACCAATTCATCTGAAAATAAATCGATAGCCGTCGCATCAAATGGGTAGTCATAAGTCGAGTCATTAGGTCGTCTCAAAACTTTGATATTCTCATCACACCGCTTCTCCAGATCTCCGCCAAGGTTAACGTTGAAACACTGACGTAAATCAAGGTGTTCCAGGTTAAGACAATTATCAAGAATGGCGCTTAAACCGACGTCTGTTAATATGTTTCCAAAAAGCTGGAGGTGACGAAGTCCATGCATCGTTTCAGCGATAGATAGAGCATCATCATCACTCTTAAGCCGAGGACGCAAGTATCCCCGTTGGTTTAGCTTAAATGTCTTCAAATTAGGACAAGACTGGCCTACAACTTTCAGAGACTTTGCTGACAATATTGAGGTTTGTGAGACCTCGAGTTCTTCAAGGTATGGAAGCTTCACAATTGCCTTAGTAAGTCCATCGTCTGTTACTTGTAAGCACTTAGCAAGTTTAAGGCTTCTCAGACCACTTGAACTGCAAATAATAGTGATTTATAGTTAAAAGCTAAAGCCAAGTAAAAGAATAAGAACGAGATGAGAGAGAAGAGTTAACCTATCAGCGATGTAGTTGATGAGAGAGTCAGTGCCGAAATCCCAAATTTCAATCTCAACCAACCCTCCCTGGCTACGATCAACTGCGTGACGGCACATGATGTCGAGGTTGTATCCCAAACCTTCTACCTTATGCATGACAATCTTACGCCACATAGCAGGGTTTTTAGAGGCGCGACGCCATGACATACAAACTTTCTGAGCGTTTTCCAATATCTCAACCGCGCTGAGCCTTTGCATGATGGATGTCATTAGTTCAGACGGAAGCTCCGAGCAGTTCCTAAATACTCCATTTTTAATCTCCAGAGTCAAATACGGAGACGGCTGAGAAGGAGAACTCAATGATCTCAAGGAAGAAGGCAAAGAGGAGGAGGCCATTTTTCTCTGAAGTTAGTTTTAGTCTCTCAAGTCCAATAAATAAGGGAGTAGTCAAGTAGGTTCAAGTTTCAAGAATTCTCGTAACTATCCCTCAAAGACCATATGGTCCCAAGGAAGAGGGCAACGGCGAATAGGAAAATACCATTTTCTCTGCATGGCCAAATTGTCTCAAGTACATTAAGAGTGAAGTACATTCAATAAATGAATGTAGCAATTTCAACTTTCAAAACTTTTCGTATATATCACTCAATGACCGTATCGACTACAACATCGTATAGGGAACGTAACATTTTTTTTTTTGAGTTTCAAAAAAGGAAAAAAAACATTAGGGCTTTTGGCGGCCTGTCAACTTTTAAACCAAGATATCATTATTTTATTACACACGGCCGTGAATAATTGTCATATATATATGATAGATTTGTATGTGGATAGTACTGGAATATACTGTAACAAACTTGATCTTTTTACTATTAACCCTAAAAAGGAAAGAAAGCTTCCTTTGTTTATAATATTTATGAGAAACTAGTATATGTTCCTGGAAAATGTTTCTGATCATGAATAGGATGCCAAATCATTACAAGACCAGAACTAGATGTTGTGAGTTTGCCATCTATTGAGGCAAAAGTTTCATTTTTCACTAGAAATTTGTTGAGTCCTCACTGAGAGTGAGAGAAAACAGTTTTCTTTACTACATGATAGTGTTGTTGACCTTGACAATTTTTTGGTTGAGTTTAAAACAGAACAAGCTTTAAAAGAAATGGGTAGATTCACAATAAAAGTGATAACACAACGTCTTCATGATTTTCAATAATGTGGCAGAATAAACTTGAAAATGTAGAAAATCTTCTTATGTTTACTTAATGATCAACGTTTCAGGTCTCGACTCGGAGACCAAGTCATTGCAAGACTAGAGCCAGATGGTGTTCGTTTGACCTTTACTTAACCGACAAGGTTGATGAATTAGTTCTAAACCTCAATAGTTTTGGCAATTCTGATATTTTTGCAACCATATAAAGGAGCATAAGGCACTACAAAAGAGATAACTCTTGTTCCGATTAGAAAATATTGATGATTGCTTACTGTTAGAAAACAGCAACTTACTTACCTTCGTTTTGGCCAAAAAAAAAAGATTTCTTGTTGTGTTTGTTCTAAGCATGCAGAACAAGGAAATTTATGACAATTCTCCCAGCCAAATATTCAGAGAAAAGGCTTGCTTTCTATAATGTTCAAGAATAATCACAAACTTTAACTCAAAAGTAAAATGATAACATAGCCTTCAAATTTTTCTAGAGTTAAGTATTTGTAGAATGACAATAAAAGATTTCCAAAAGCAAAAGAAATTCTTACCAAGGTCAATTAAGACAAGGACACTGATACTATAGAAAGAGTTATTAAATTCTCACAGAGGGTAATCATATATCAATATACATGTCGTAGTCATAATTGTCAAAGTCATAGCAATTAAGTTTGTCCTCTTCATCTGAATCCATATCAATAACCGTTGCATCAAAAGGATAATCATGAGTTGAGTCATTAGGGTGCCTCACAACTTTGATCCTCTCGGAACACCTCTTTTCCAAGTCACCAACAAGGTTAACGTTGAAACACTGGCGTAAATCAAGGTGTTCCAGATTAGGACAATTGTCCAGAATTGCACTTAAGCCGGTGTTTGACAGTTTGTTCCCGAAAAGCTGGAGGTGACGAAGGCCATGCATTGTTTCAGCGATAGCTAGAGCCTCATCGTTATTCCCAAATCTAGGACGTCTGAGTCCCCTGCAGTCAAGGGCGGTCCTGAGCACAGCGGAGATGAAACATTGGTTTCTGGCCCCAATTTTTTTTTTTTAAAACTACATTGAAAAAGACCTCCAAATTAATAAAAAGTATTTTTTAACAAAACCTTGCTAAAATGTTTATGACCTCCAACATCTCAGAGACGCCCCTGCCTGCAGTTCAGCGTCAATGTCTTAAGATTATGACAAGACTGGCCTGGCCTACGAATTTAAGAGACTCTTCAGACAATGAGAAGTATGAGACCTCGAGGTCCTCAAGTAAAGGAAGCTTCACAACTGCTCTTTCAAATCCATGATCTGTTACAGAGGAGCACTTTGCAAGTTTAAGGCTTCGAAGATTACCTGACTTGCAAATAATTGCGTAAAAGTTAAAAACTGAAACCACGTAAGAGACTAAGAACCATAACATGCAAAATATATTCACCAAAGATATCAGTGGCAACGTCATGAGAAAAGCATAAAAATCTTAGAAACATGAATTAAACGAAATGGATGAGTAAGAGAATAACAGTCACAAACCACACACTTTGATTTGCTTAAATTGGGACAATGTAAAACGAAAGGTGACCACATCAAAATAAAGAGTGAAGTCAATACTTAAAAGATCTAGTCGTGAGTGAACAGTGCATGGCGAACCCCTGGTTCCCTTCGAGCAATGCTTCCGCCCTGTCCCCGTCGCGTTTCACCGCTGGTGATGGCTCCATCCCTCCCCTTCCCCCTGACCCCCCCGACCCTGACTTTCCCCCGCTCTCCTCTTCTTCCCCCAAACCCCCTCGTGCTTCTCTGCAATCTGCTAAATCTAAAGGCCTGTAGTGAAGTCCTCTTCTCCCCTTCCCAATCCTTCTGTTGCAGCTTCCAGTTCCGCTGGTCCTGCTTCAAATTTAACTATTGTTACTGATTCTGAGTTCTCCCTGTCTGGATCTAGAAACACTGTTCCTACAAACCCTAACCAATTCAAGATTCTACCTCCCAAACACTCTTCTCCAATGCAAACTAATAAAGCTTCTAATCCTTCTTCCCCCCTCTCAAAAACCTTTACTCAGTCTTCTCCCCTGAACCCCTCTGTCCTTGGCTCTTTCCCTTTCTCTAATACCACTACCTCTCCTGCCTCGAACCCAACTGCTCAGCCTTCTAGCTCTAATCTCCCCCCTCAAGTTACCCCTGCTGCTCCTCCCATTTCCCTTCCTGTCCCCATTGGCAACTCTGCTGATCCAAGTTCCTCTGCTCCTCCGCTGGTTGAAAAAATTAGAAGAATGGAGGATAAAAAACTGAGGCGTCTTGCTCCTGCGACTTTGTCGGAAAAAGGAATTCCTCGTGTCCTCATTCCGGACAGTGTATTCCAGAAAGGTGCTGAAATTCATAAAGATTTTATCATTTGCTACTTTAATGGTAGACCTCCTCCCTTCTATCAAATTCAGAGTGTTCTAAACCATATGTGGGGTAAAGGAAAGAGGATTGAGATTCATACTAACCCCTTATCCCGTTCCATGCTGGTGAGAGTTCCGTCTGAGTACCTGAGAAGCAAGATACTTGAAAAGAGTGTCTGGTATGTGGGAGAATCCATGTTCCATGCGGTTCAGTGGTCCTCGTCAGCATCTCCTTCATCTCCTCCGTTGGAATCTATCCAAATCTGGGCTCACCTCACTGGAGTCCTTCTTGATCTCAGACATGAAGAAGGTTTAAGCTTAGTTGCAGGGTTGGTGGGAGATCCGAAAGAGACTGACGATTTTACAAAAAATTTAGTCAGCCTCACGCTTTCTCATGTTAAAGTTGCAGTAGATTTAACCAAGCCTTTACCTAGTGTGGTGGAATTTCAGAGAGAAAGTGGAGAAGTTGTTGAAGTCCAAGTCTCGTATCCATGGGTTCCTCCTACTTGCTCTCACTGCAAAGAGCTTGGTCATGTAATTCGTAATTGTCTTCAGCTCCCTCCGCCTCAGAAAAATAAGGAAAAAGTTGCAAAGTCATCAGACAACAACACTTCAGCTTCTGGTACAACTAAAGCAAATGCTGAAAGTGCAAAAGCAAGATCAAAAACTGCAAATGTTGATAAATCAAAAGCCACTATCACCAACATGGTGGTCTCTGCCCCTAATCCCACTGTTGTTTCCGCTCCCATTCCCTCTCATCCCTCTGCAATGGTCCTAGACTCCTCACCTCCCACTTCCTCTTCTCTCCTCCCTACTCCTCCTTTAATCCCTATTGACTCAAATCCCCCCCTGTCCTCTCCACTCTTCCCTGCCCTTCACTCTTTGCTCCCCCTGTTTCTCTTGCTCCATCTGTTTGCCTACCCACCCTCCCTTCCAGTCCCTTAAGCCCCCCTGACTCTTTCTTTGCTCCTTCTCTTAAAAGACCGCGCTCTGACCCCAACCTGCCTGATTTCCCCTCCTTTTCAGCCCAACTTTCTTTCTTTACCCCTCCTTCGACCTCTTCAGCCCTTTCTTTTACCAATCTTTCCCAGTCTATTTTTTGTCCTAGCCCTAACCCTTTTTCTGTCCTCGGTCCTGATGGTTCTCTTCACCATGAAGAGACCATTGACTAATCTCTCTATGTATAGTAAATTATTTTTTTGGAATATCCGTGGTCTAAATGACCCGGTTAAGCATAAGCCATTTTGTGATTGGCTCCTAAGCCATCAGCCTCTTTTTGGTACTATATTAGAAACTCACATCAAGGGCCACAACTTGAATTTCCTGATGGATAAGCTCTGCAGAGGATGGAATTTCACCTCAAACCACTCGGAGGATGCAGAGGGCCGTATTGTCATCATTTGGAGGGACTCAGTGTCTGTTCGAGTCCTTCATAAGTCAAGTCAGTCTGTAACTTGCGATGTAAAAATCCCTGGTGCTTCTCAGTTCGTTTATACGGCCGTCTATGCTGCTAATGATGGTGTAACCCGTACTGATCTTTGGGTGGAACTCTTGCAAATATCCCAAGCATTCTCTCTTGATTCAGCTCCCTGGATCCTAGGGGGTGACTTCAACCAAATTATTCATCCTGTAGAGCACTCATTAGTTGATGTAAACCATCTCAGTTCTGATATGGTTGAGCTCAAGGATTGTCTTACCCAGCTTGGCTTGTATGATCTTCGGTACCAAGGACCTCTCTTTACTTGGTCAAACCACCAGCCTGAAGGCCAATTGCAAAGAAGCTTGATCGCCTTCTCATTAACAGTTTGGTCCTAAACCTTTTCCCCAATGCCTCAGCCTTCTTCCACCCACCCTTAATCTCAGACCACACCCCTTGTATCCTTGACCTTGCATTTAAAATCCCCTCGGCTGGTAACCGACCCTTTAAATTCTACAACTATCTCTCCAAGCACCCGGACTTTCTCCAAGTGGTACAAAACGCATGGGCACAGGCCGGAAGCATGGTCTGGGACCTGCCGGGTCTCTGCTGGAAACAGAAACAGATAAAGGGAGAATTAAAAATACTAAACAGAGAGAATTTTTCACAAATTCAAAAGAGAGTTAGTGCGGCTAACCGTTTGTTGACTGATTTGCAGGTACAATCCCTCCACTCCCCATCTCCCCAACTCTTTGAGCAGGAAAAGAATGCACTCCAAACCTGGCGGTTTTTGAGGGATATAGAAGAGTCATACTACAAACAGCGTTCTAGAGTTAATTGGCTAAAAGTTGGGGACCAGAACACGACCTTCTTCTATAGAATGGTTCAAACGCGTCTCAGCTACAACTTGATAAGGTCCTTTGTTCTTCCGACTGGTGTAATTATTGCGGACGCTACTCAGATGAGCATCCATGCTGTGTCACACTTCAAAAGCATTCTTGGCCCTACCCCCGTCCCTGCCCCAGTAACTTTCTCATCCTTTGGCTGGGTTTCATCCCTTACAGAGTTCACATGCTCTCCTGCTCTAAGCCTCCAAATGACTGTAATCCCTTCAGCTGAGGAGATAACATCAGTTCTTTTCAAATTAAACCTGAATAAGTCCCCGGGCCCAGATGGGCTTACCTCGGATTTTTATAAGGCTTCATGGAGTATACTGGGCACCGAGGTATTGAGTTCCATCTCAAACTTCTTCACTTGTTGTTTCATGCCAGCATCTGCCAACTCCACAATCCTTTCTCTGGTCCCAAAACACACTGGTGCTTCTCTTATTACGGATTATCGGCCCATCTCGTGTCTCAACACAGTGTACAAGGTGGTTTCTCGACTACTGGTGAAAAGACTCAAGCCAATGCTGCCGTCTCTTATTGTCCCTAATCAAACAGCATTTGTTCGAGGAAGATTATTAGTAGAGAACACATCGCTAGCTGGAGAACTAGTTAACGGGTATCATAAGAACCACGGGCCCAAGAGGATTACTATAAAAGTGGATATAGCTAAGGCATTTGATACCTTATCTTGGGACTTCCTGTTCTCTTGCCTTCAAAGCCTTAACCTCCCTCAGTTGTACATCTCGTGGTTGAGAGCATGTATCTGCAATACAAACTTCACAGTGGGTTACAACGGTTCGGTTCATGGATATTTTAAAGGCACTAGAGGTCTAAGGCAGGGTGATCCTTTATCACCCTACCTTTTTGTAATTGCTATGAACTTCCTATCTCTAATGCTAAACCGTGCGGCTCAAGAAAGGAAGTTCAAGTATCACCTAAACTGCCAAACTTCTAAACTCACTCACCTATGCTTTGCAGATGATCTTCTTATCTTCATTGATGGCTCACTTAGTTCTGTGCAGGCTGTTCTTCAGGTCCTCCGGTGAATTTGAAGAGAGAGATCAGGACTTGCGGTTAGTATCCAAAAATCATCTTTCTTTGCTTCTGGACTTTCAACCTTGGAGATGGATGAGATACAAGTCTCTACGGGAATGCCTATGGGATCCCTCCCGGTGCGCTACCTAGGCGTTCCTCTCTGCACTAAAAAGCTATCTCTTTTGAACTGTGAAGTACTCCTGCAACAAATAAAGAGTAAGATGTCATCTTGGAGCTCAAAGTCTTTATCTTTTGCTGGAAGGTTACTACTAATTAAAACAGTCATTACGGGCATTACTACTTTCTGGTGCTCTACCTTTATCCTGCCGAAAGCATGTGTCAAACGAATAAATTCACTGTGCGGTGTCTTTCTCTGGAGAGGTGACATAGAAGAGCATCATACTGCTCGGGTTTCATGGGTGGTTGTGACAAAACCGAAAAAGGAAGGAGGTCTAGGAATCAAGAACCTTGCAATCTGGAATAATGCTTGCTGCTTAAAGCTGATCTGGTTACTCTTCTTCCAATCAGGATCGGTATGGGTGGCCTGGTTCATACAAGAGGTATTGGATGGAAGCCTGAGCAATCTGTGGGTCAAAGCTCCTAATAGGCGTTATTCGTGGCAAGTAAATAAAATTTTGAAGCTCAGTTCGTTGATCTATGGATTCATAAAGCTGAGAGTACAAAATGGCCTTACCGCTAGGTTCTGGACCGATAATTGGACGCCCTATGGTTCCTTGAGACATTATCTTACTTCACCTGGTAGCTCTTCCTTGGGAATCCCTGTGCAAGCAACCGTTGCTTCACTTTTGAGAAATAATACATGGATGATCCCACCTGCAAGATCGGAGGCTCAGGTAAATGTCCATGCCTTACTAACTACGATCCAGCTGAATGAGAATGAAGATTTCTATGAATGGGAAATAGATGGGAGACTACATCAACTCTATAGTACTGGTATTATCTATGGGAAGCTCTGTGAGGCTGGAACCTCTGTACCTTGGTTTCGCTCTGTGTGGAACAGGAGTGGGATTCCCCGACATAACTTCCTTGCTTGGTTATTTGTTTTGAATCGCTGCCCAACCAGAGATCGAATCATTGGATGGAGGATTCACACGGATCCATCTTGTGTTCTCTGCAACTCTGCAATGGAGAGTAGAAATCATCTCTTCTTTGATTGCTCCTTTGCTTGGCATCTTTGGGAATCATGTTCGCTGCGTTGTGGTATCATCCCTGAAAGAAGGTGGGAGAGAGTAATGGATCAGTTACAACTGCTCAGCTTGAATACATCGAAGTCAACATTACTCAGAATCTGTTGGCAGGGATGCATGTACTGGACCTGGACAGAGAGGAATGCACGGATTCACCGCCAGATCTTCCGCTCTCCGGACTCCATCTTTCGACTACTAGACAGACAGATAAGAAACAGAATCTTGTCTCTTCGTGATTCAAGCCCGACACTCTCCTCCTCGCTCATGCAGACTTGGCTTGTCTAGATTCTCTCTTGGATTAGGCTGTTTTCCGACATCGCAAAGTTCGTGATCTCGTCTCTTCTCCCGTCACAACTCTTTGATTTCCTTCTTTTCTAATTGGACCTCTTTGGTCCCTTGATGTATTTTGCTTTATTCTAAACTGGGCTTTGGCTGGGCCCTAAAACACTAAGGCTTATGCTTCTATCTTTTACATTTCTTTTTGCATTTAAATTTGAAAGTTAAGTTCAAAAAAAAAAAAAAAAATTGGGACAATGTAGACAAAACACACAACATTATTAAGCACTTCATAAGCAGTACTACTGATTCAGAAAATTGACCGTTAACTTTCTTACATATGTCCAAGTACGAGTATTCATCAAAGATCAATCAAAAGGAAAAAGACAATCGTAAGGTAACTAAAATAAAATAAGTTTAGTTGAAAAAAAGACAAAATGATAGTCCACTAATTAGGCCATACAAACAAACAACTATAATCTGTTGCTATTGAAAAGAGGTGTTCTGTGCTCAGAACATCAAGATTCTGGTTTAGAAGGTAATCAATCGTTCGTTTTTCTTTTCCCGTGCAAGTCAAGAAAACAAACTTTTGAATTGCTTGGCAAGAAATGTTAAACGTGTTTTTAATTCTGTGTAAAAGAATCTCAAGGAACGTGAAGCTACTGCTAAAGCTCGTTCAAGATCACAAAGAGTTAACACTGTGGTGACAATTCGCGACTATTTAAAGACTCAAATCCAGAAAGCTCAAAAAACAATAGTCATCATCAGGGAAGAAAGAGCTTAGAAGATGCAACAGAGCTGAAACCGCATCATGATCCCAACAAGAACGATTCAGATGATGTTCAGAAGCTAAAAAAGAGCTGAGTGCGAGCATGGCTGCAAGAAAGAGTCTTCAAATGATGTGTTCAAGTTAAGGTAAGGAGAAAGAGATAATGGCTATCATGAATTGAACGGAATGGAGGATCTTAGAAGCCTATTGATGGATAACGATCTCTGAAGAAGAGATATAAAGATGTTCAAGAAGGAAATGGGACGATGAGACAAATGTTTAGAGATTCTGTAGAAGAAGTGAATGTTGGGACGCAGAGACTAACAGAATTGCGTGAGACGATCACAAGAGAAGATGATGTGAATATTGATAATAAATTTCAGATTTAGAGAAGTTGTTTCAAGGGCATGGTGTAAAGGTTTTCAACCGTTCCATGAAAAAAGTAAAAAAAAAAAACAAAACAAAAACAGAGATTTTGTTTCTGTATCAAACTTCAGATTTATAACCATACAACATTTTGTCACTAGAAATGGTAACAAGAATACTGAGACTAGTCTCATTTTCTTAACTTTGGATTAAGCAATCTGATCAGAGGTTTATTGGTAGCCTTAGACCGTCGTGAGCAAGCTGTACTTGGATTCCTTCCCTAGAAAATGTACATAGTCCATTACCTTTCAGCAATGTGGATTTACCAAGATGATACAACACTGTATTCAAAGCGTACCTTAGAGACCATTCCGCGAGTATCTCATTGTATTCATGGTGATCAAAATAGTGTGTCATACCCGTTAAAAGTGCTCTCTTTGGACAGAGCCTCTTTATGATCTCAAGAGTCTAAAGAAGATGAGGCTCAGAAAAGTGAAAACACTATTCGATAAATGAAGAAAGACAATAAAACAAACCTCAGGCAAACAGAGATGTGTAGGTTGTCGTCCTCTCTATTATAAAAGACATATTCAGAAACAAAAAATTTTCATGAACAAAAAGTGGAAATAAAAGTTATTAAATTATACCATAACCATAGATGGTACATTTGTATCCAAGATAAGAAGATCTAGCTGTCCAGCCCCAGCTTTAGAAATAGCTACATAGTCAAAGATTCATAAGATCATCAAACATAGACAATGTTAACTTGTGATTTCAAATTAATGATTTATGCGAAAAAAATTATTGCATCTTTACCATACTCAGTACTCGGTGGGATGCGTGATACATCTGATATATAAGCCACTTTACTTTTATTGCCGAAGAGGAAACCTAAAGCAACGTAATCCTCTCCATGCATCACCTATAGCAAAACAAAGAGTCCAAGGGATTAAGTTCTCATGGAAGAATCACTGTTTTTATTAACTCAAAAGATGGAAAGAAGTTTAGCGGGAAGCAAAGCCGGTCATGGACATAGAAAAGTAAAACATTGATCTATAATCCCCAAATTTTAAAAGATAGTTTACATAAATATATACTCAAATTATATTCTTTTAATTAAAAATTTTATTAATTTTTTTTTTGGATTAAATTGTTTTATATCTCTCAAAAGTTCTCATGGAAAAATCACTGTTTTTATTTACTCAAAAGATCGAAAAAAACGTTACTGGAAGAGGCGTGAAGGATAAGCCCGAGGAAGTGAATGGTTTGTCACAGTTCTCTTCGATGATTCTCCAGTCAAGCTGTGAAACCCGTCTAGGTACTTCTTTTACCTTCTTTTCAACCAAATAAGGAAACCTCGTAGAAATGCTGTACACAAATGCCTTTTAAAGTCTCATTAGAGCACACTTACTAATAACAGTAAAAAAGGTCAAAAGTTTTACCTTTCCATTGTAAATTGAGATAGAAAGACGGGAAGTGGATTGGTGTCAATGGCTGAACCACGAGGTTGAAGAGATCGAATATCATCTAGGCCATGAATTGCGTCTGCGTGTTCATGAGTTAGAATGATCTACATAATATCATTAGTACTAAAAGTTTAGATTCCATATCGGACAAAAAGGATGTAAGAACTCAAGAAGATAGCATATAAAAAGGGATTAACGGAATCAATTCGAGGAATCTTATAGAAGGTAAACCAACGAACGACTTGCTCTCTAAAACTCTTCCCAACATCAATAATCATGTAATAATGTCTACCATCTTCCTCCTCGCAGCAATAATCGATCAAGAGAGATGTATTGCATCTGCCAGAGTCAGAATATCAAGATTCAAGAATGGACCAAAGAAGATCAAAATGGACAACAAGATTTAATATTTTAGTATAAATAAAAAAAACAAGATTTAATAGTTTAGTAGAAAAATAAGATTCAACGTTCACAATCTTGACAGAGTAAAGACCAAATAACCCATACAGAAACTGATGTTGGAATGAGACAGAAGATACCTACCTGTAATTAGGGTTGAGGTGAGGCAGTAAAGTGAGGGACTGAGAACAGACATGGCAAGGAGGATCTGAGGGCTGGAGTAAGCATCGGAAATGGGGAACTGCGGCGGAGCAGCCTGTTCCGAGAAAGATAAGGGCCGTTCGATCATCATCACGTTCCTTCTTCTCCATGCTCGAGACTTTGATCTTCCAATTACGTTCAGTCTAGCAACAAGATGACTTTAAAAGCCAACGGCTGCATGTTTTTTATGGTGTTAGTTGAGAATTTGGAATCGTTCATGTTTGTTTATTATATTAGTTGAGAATTTATGATCGATCATGGTTGTTTGTCTTTTCTTTTTATATTTTTTATTAGACTAAACTAACAGTATAAGTAGCCGCCCATTATGAATTGTGGGATCATATTCATAATCAGTAGTATAGTTTCTTATTTATTATTACCATAAATAATTTAGTTATAAAGTAACATTAATACTACTGGACTAGATGATAATCCGCGCCATGCACAGAGTGAAATTTTAAAAATATGTTGTGTTTAAATATAATAAACAGTACATATTTTGTTATCAACAACTATTTTTTTTTTTACATTTGATTAGGGGTGGACATTCTTGTTCGGTTTGGTTTGGTTTGGTTTGGTTATGTTCCGATTTTTGTGGGTTCGATCCGGTATGGATCTACAGGTTCGTTTGGGTTTGGATTCGGATAACACATTTAATTTTGTAAAAATAAAATAAAATTCATATATATATTTTAAATTTCTTAAAATCTAAAAATAAAATTATATATAACATATAAATATGTATAATATAAGATAAAATACTTAAACTTAACATAGCTTAAATATTTGGATAAAAAATCAATAGATATTTTAAGTATTGGTATTGTGAATATCGTTTAGCTATTTTAAACATGTATTTTTAACTATTTGTATATATTTCTAAGTATTTTGGACAACTTAAAAACATTTTATATATTTTGTATATTCTTTTAAAGACTAAATTTAAAATAATTAATATATTTAAAATATATATATTTGGTTTGGATATATTCAGATATCCGAAATATTTTTTTTTGGATCGGGTTCCATTCTAGTTCTCTAGATACCAAAATTTTGAACCCGTTCGGATATCTAACCAATTTTGGTTAAAGTTCTGTAATATTTTTCGGTTAGATTTGGTTTGTTTTTTTATTCGGATTTTTGCCCAAGCCTATATTTTTGATTGTTAACAAATTTTTAAACGAAAGTGATGATGGTTCATATTGGTTTTGGTAATACAACATTTTTTAAACCAAAACACATTATTCTATCTATGTGGCTCATTTAGTTAATCATTAAAAATAGTTCTAGGCCCATTTAAAAAACAATGGGCTAAATTAAAAAAATATTACCATTTCAAATTATCAATCGACATTATTATATGTCGGTGTTTTGATGAAGAAAAAGAGGGTTAAGGTTACGAAAGAAAAGAGGGTTAACATATTTATGTATTTTTATGTTGTACATAGTTTAATTTAACTTATATTAATATATATATATAATATTAAGATCTCAATAATTTTCAATGCAAATTTTTAAATTAACATATATATATATATTTTTATATATTAGATAAATTAATTTAAATGATATATATATAATAAATATCAATTAGTGAGATTTCATATTCATACGATTTATGATTATTTGTATCTTGTATGAAAAAAATAAACCATTGATCACAAAATTTTCAATGTGGGATTTTTACCCTTTTTAGTAATTTATAGTCGTTTTAAAAAATTCTAAATATAACATATAAGAAAAAATTTAAATTTCTTTATTATATGCTTAATGTGATTGCTTAATTTCTTTTAATAATATAAAATTAATCAAATAAGAGAAATGATACAAAAATTGTAATCAAATATGTATGATTTATAATCATTAATTGTCCTATATACGTTAATCATATTAGATAATTCTGTAGATTTTATTTAAGGAAATAATTTAAGTCTACTAATCAATGTGATACTTAGTTTAATAAAAAGCATAATATATATTTACATGGACCAACTTATTTTTTCTAAGGTCTCTAAGAATGATTCTGGTGATGACATGTGGCTACAAAAATATGTTATAGTGCTCTAGGATTAATATATAGGGGATATTTTCTCGTACCTAGACCTCATTAATAAGCTACTTGTAATCTATATATCCTACTATATATATATTAAATTGAAAATCATATAAGTTGTTTTCACACCTGTCATTCATAAATAAAATTTTGGATTAATTATTACAATTTAATTAGTCGGTAATTATTTTATTTTTTATTTATTTAATTTGACTACAAAAAAAGAAAATATAAACTAAATTAAATCGGTTGCCAAACAATTCATATAATATAATGAATAAAATATATCCTAAAATTTATAACAAATTTATTATACCAAATACATCCAATAATTAAAAAAACTAATGTAAATCATTCGTTTTTTTAAATCATTCAAATATTTTACATCTTTTGAATTTATATTTTTGAATCATATGTATGATTTTGACACAAACGAAATAAAATTAGTAGTTAGTAATTTTTTATTTGCATACTCTATAGATAATGAAATACAGAAGGTGTATATATTTAACATAATTTTAAAGTAAAAAATAAAACTAAATTTAGATAAACAAAACACATCAAAAACAATTCCCTCCCTCAAGAAACTTAAAAAGCACTAGCTACTTAAAAAATGGGAGAATTCTAATTTTACCACAAAATTGATATAACTTTCAAATTTACTTTTTTCTGTCGGTACTGTCAAATTTACTTTTAAATGATAACAATTTTCATAAATACCTTAAATTGTGATAAAAACTAATTAAACTAATTCTTTTAAACCATTTATAAATATTTAGTAATCATTTATAATAGTTATGAACCCAACTCCACCTTTTATTTATTAAAACCTAAAGATAATCACTAAACCATAAACCCAAATATTGATTGAATGTATTGAAAAGTGATAGCCAACTTATAGTATTTCAAATAATTTGTTTTGTAAAAGAGAATTCACATAAGTGAAGAAGACTTATAAAACAAAAGAATTTACCACTAAAGTTAACAGCTCCAGGTAAAAAGGGAAGAAGACTTGTTGTGTCTCTATCTTTTCCGTTGTCTAAACCTGGGACTTGGCAAAAAGGGGATATCATCTGAATTTTAATGATCTACTGGTTGCAGCGTTTTGTTTAAAACTATCTATAATATGTATCTCTTTATGTCTTGTGATCATGATTACTGGCAGTTTACCGATATGTAATGGATGGGATCTTTTTGGAGTGCCATCTTATCCATTATTATTTATAGACCTACACGATACACATTTGGAGTCCCTAGAATTTTTTACCTCCAGAATGTACTTTCACTCCTTTGAGACAAGGATTAGCTCTGATTTCGCATTATTTATTTTGTTAGTCATATTGAAAGGAGTGTTCCAGTTTACAAAGGAGTTGTTTTCTTGAATAGACGGTTTTATAAAAACCATGCATATACAATGTCATCAGATACAAAAGCAAAAGAGGAACTAGTAGTAGTCTATAAACGTCATAAAACAGTTGCAACATGTGCCAGATACACACCACTACAAAAAGCATATAAAACACTCTATAAATTAAAAATAATAGAATTATGATAATATATTAATTTAGAGTTATTAATCTAAAAAATATTTACATTAAAAAAATATTTAGAAAAATGAAAATAATATTTCATTCAAGATATTATATATTGGTTAAGTTTAGAACTTTGAATATTATCTATTTTTATTAGATTGTTTGATATGTTATCTATACTATTATTTATGAAGTGATTTTGCTTACTTGTCAGCTTTTCCATAGTATTAGGAATTTTTTCTTATTTGTCATATTTTCCATAACTTTAGGTAATTTGCTTAAATTTTTTGTTTTTAATAATTTTTGGTTTTGTTTATTTGTTATATTTTCCATAATTTAGGTTATTTATGTGTCATGTTCTTAATAGTTTTAATAGATAATTTTATTTATTTTTTATATTTTAAAATAATTCTAGGTGGCAGTTTTATTTTTGTTTACTTGTTGTCATATTCTCCATGATTTTATGTTATTTTGTTTATTTGTCATGTTTTATTATTTTTAGAATATTATTTATCATATTCTATGATTTAAATGAAGTCATTAACTTTAATAAATAAAATTTTAAACTGTTAGTTTTTAAACATTTTTAGTGATGATTTAATAAATATATTTCATTATACTAAGGATAACTAATATTAAAGAGTATTATCAAATTTTAGCAATAATTTTATAGTTTTGTTTATCTTACGTCTGTTTTAGTAATGTTAAATCATTAAATTTTTTTCTTATTTTTAAAAAGAAGTTTACTTCTATTTTATGTCACCAAATTATCTTACCGATCAAAAATATGAGCCCAAAGAATACAATCTCTCGCTATTGAAAATTTAGAAATCAAGATTTTACTAGACATATATAATTTATTATTTTTAGTTTATAAAAGGTTAGTTAAATAGAAGTATGTTTTTAATTATTGTATATTTTATTAGTAGTGTTATCACTATGAACTCCGATAAAGAGGAAGTTCATTTAAAATGCAATTAAGATTTTGAAGAAAAGAGATTTGGTTTCACTGGTAGATTTATCTTTTATGTTATTTTAAAGTATTAATAAATTTTATTAAGTTATTATAATGATGATACTTTTTACATGGTTTCGTGATATAATAAATAAAAGATTTTGTAAGTACCAAACTATTATCTATATTGCGTTGTAATAAAATATGTAAATTATATATTCTGATTAATTTAATATTTGAAACTAATTAAATATATTAGATTTAAATTAAAAATTATATTAAAATTTGAATTAGTTGAATATATATTAGTCCGCACAAGTGTGCGGGTCAACTTCTAGTATATATATATTGAATACATATCATATATATTCAGTATATATATATATATATGTTTTTTCTCTGTTTATATAAATATTATAAATTAATAATTATTAATTTATGATTTTATTGGAACCATATATTTTACCTAAGATTTTTCTAAATATTATTATCTTACTTAATCATATAATATTTTACACCAACCCAATTTTGAACTAGGAAACATGTTTATTAATTTAGAGACTACTAATTAATTTATAGATTTTTTACTGTATCCATAAAATAGCATGATCGCTCATGGAGAATATCATACTTACATTTGTATCCACAAACGGTCACAGCAATACAAATGTCGGAGTCAACAAGAATTTCATCCATTTTTCTTATGTTTGATATTCAGTTAGAAAAGAAAGCTCTTTCCCGAAAAAAAAGATATATTACGGATGAACAAAAGAATATTCGAATGAAAAGATTAATTGGAAGAAATTTATGTTCAAACAATTCATAAACATCAAAATAAAAGAGAATATCTCGAGTAGTTTACACTAATGATTTAATTAACAAATCTTGTTCTTAAAATTTAAATATTAAAGCATCATATTAGGAAATAAGATATTACGTCCAGAGAAAATACCATTCTAAGCACATCTTTTGCAGGATCAGAATGGTGAACTCTTAAGTCTGAAATATGAACATTTCCCTCAAATCATCTATGAAAAATATAAAACAAAATCACAATCAGCAAACCAAAAATATATATGTGTATATATAAGCTTATAATTCTAAACAATAATATAAAGGCTACTACTAAAAAGTATTAGCAGCACAAAAAGATGCTATTGAAATGATATAGGTGAGATATGTTATCAAATTGAGAAAATTATTTTTACCAGATTGAGGAACAAAGATGTTATCGAAATGATATATCAAAGAGGTGTACAATCAAATCATATATAGCTTTAGTGGAGAAATCGTTATAATAGTGTATCTCATATAAACCAAAATAAAAATCAATGCATAATTGTTTCAAGCTCCAAACCACATCTTTGACAAAGAGGATTTAGATTCATTCTTCTAGCTAGAGTTTAGTCGTGTTGAAGTGCCAATTGCCTTAGATAATATACGCCAGAGAAAATGTTTCAACTTACGCATAATATCCATTTTCCAAATTTTTCCTTTAAGTGTTGGATCGCCATATGGTATTGCAGGTGCTTGAATCGGTGCTTGAATCATAGAGTCCGATGTATGTCGAGAAAAACGATATCCAGAAGAGACTGTGTAAATCCCATCAGGTGTAGGATTCCAGACAATTTGATCATGACTATCAGGTTGAGGTAAATAAATTTGTTGAACTAAACTCTGATCTTCATTTTGAAAAGCTTCTCGGTTCCATTGTTTACTTGATGATGTACTTATAAGTTCACTGACATTGACATTAATGTTACTCACATTAATACCACAACTGAGAGGAAGTATGGCTGGTCGAGGTGGATTGGTAGGTAACCTGTTATCCTTAAAAATCCGTATCTCCTTACCATTACAAACTTGTTTTAGCCAATAAATTCCGATAGTATGGAGGGCCAACCATAGGAGTGGTGCCGACATGTTGTGGCCTGAAATAGTTGTTTGTCCTTGAAATATCTTGCTTTATATAACTTTACAAATAGACAGTCCGGTTTGGTTAGAAGCCGCCATGTTTGTTTTGCAAGTAAAGCATCATTAAATGTTGCCAAGTCTCTGAAACCAATTCCCCCTTCCTTTTTAGTATATTGGTTTCTTTTCCATGCCACCCAAGGAAGACCTTGATGTTAATCATTTTTCTCCCACCAAAATTGCATCAAAATGCTCTCTATCTCTTTAGTAATCTGTATGGGTAGTTTAAAACACAACATCGAATAAACAAGAGTTACTATCGCGACCGATTTTATCATGACTTCTTTCCGGCAGGAGATAGGAATCGAGAGCTCCAGTATGACGTTCTTTGTTTTACGTACTTTTTGAATAACTGTTGTGAACATTTCTTTTCTTTTGTTTAATTTTTTCCAAACTGTTAAGGCAACCCTAAATACTTCCCACCCCTTCCATGGTTGCTTATTCCGAGAATAGATTTCAAAGATTTATGTTTAAATCCATGAACGTTGGAGCTAAATGTGATCACCGACTGATCTTGGTTTATTTTTTTTCCCGGGCATTTTTCATAAATGTCAAAGACCTCTTTTTTAATGCTTTACAATACTTCTTATTTGCAAACCTTAGGTGTTTTTCTTGTCTGTGCAATATACTTAATTAAAACCTTTGATATTGGATTAAACAAAAATTATATATTTCTTCTAATAAAATGCCAAATAAGTTTCTACATTGGCTGATATGATTTCTTTGCATCTCTTCATAAAAGTACAGCCCCCTTCTATATGGTTAAACTATATTAGAGCTAACACAAATCATGATCTTGGAATGAGATTTGTACTCTTACATGCAGCAAACATTAGGTTGATGTATTGCACATCATTAGCTTGGACCAACCTCTATTTCAAAAATAGAAAACAATAAGTATGAAAGACCGTATAATCATCAATTCAAATTAGCCTTGACTCAAGAAAAATAATAATAACATAATAATTTTTATCGAAAAATAACATTTAGACTACATATCATGATCTTGCTTGGGACTTGGCCTGCAGAAGATGGGATAAGACTTGCGTCCTAAGTTCTTCACAGCCTTGGCTTGATACTCCACAAGAGTAGCTTCTTCCTCAGACTCTCTCGCCATGAAAGTGATGTACGAAACCCAACTACCAGAAAAAGACTCTGTCACTCTAACAACATGATCCATTTTCACATCCGTTTCCTGACAATAAAAAAACATACCAACAAAAAGAAAATAAACAAATTCATATAACGTACTCTGACGAGACAAAAAAATATGTTTTTTTTTTTAGAAAAAAAAAAGTTAAATTTACGTTCAAGGCATTGTATTTGCGAAGACACAGTTTGGCCATGTCTTGTGTGTATTGAAGCTGAGTCCTTCCTGTGACAGGAGAACGTTCACTGTCCAGAGATTGAAGATGAACATAGCCAGTCCATTGTTGACGTGGGCGAATCCCTTTTTCGACCAGAAAACCCTATTAATTTCAACACATATTACATATCATATTTGAATCATTATTTTTTTAACGCTTAATCATTCATTGTAATATAAGTTTATGACCAAATTGATCACACATAGACAATTACAAGAAAACCATTACAAGATCGATATCAATAGATACCATTCAAAAAGTAGAAAGTGATAAACATACAAGCTTGACTCTTTATATTGTGCTCCAAATAATGAGTCACCGAGATCAAAAGCTTGGAAATCAACTGAGGAATCTATACTAATAAAAAGAACCTTTCGAGGCTCCAGAGAGCGTCCACATCAGCGGAACAAATTCTCTCATAAAGATGCCACGTGGCATGACTACTATTATTACCTTATTACATTAAATTACATTACCATATTACACATTATTACTATATATATACACTAAATCATACAGAAATATAAATAAATATACATTTAAATATGTAAATATTTAATATACGAATTATATATACAATAATAAGTAAAAATATATTTTAAAAATATATAATAACGAAAATAAAATTAATAATACATAATATAAAAAATACATTAAACATTAAAAATTTATCTTAAAATATAAATACACAATTTAAAAAAATAGAAAAAGTACATAATCCTTAAACATCTATCTTAAAATATAGGGTATAGATATTAAGTAAATATAAAATATAAAAATAATATTAATAGGTAAATACATAATATAAAGAATAGAAAAAAAAATTAAGCATTAAACATCTATCTTAAAATGTAAAATATAGATATTAAGTAAATATATAATATATGAAAATAATATTAATAAGTAAATACACAATATAAAAAAAGAAAAGTACATTAAACATTAAACATCTATCTTAAAATGTAAATAAAAAATAGAAATACTACATTAGACATCATTTTAAAATGTAAAATTTAAATACACGTAAATATATAATATATGAAAATAATATTAATAGGTAAATACATAATATAAAAATAATATTAATAAGTAAATACACAATATAAAATATAAAAATAATATTAATAAGTAAATACATAATATAAAAATACATTAAACATTAAACATCTATCTTAAAATGTAAAATTTAAATACACGTAAATATATAATATATGAAAATAATATTAATAGGTAAATACATAATATAAAAATACATTAAACATTAAAATTTATCTTAAAATATAAATACACAATTTAAAAAATAGAAATACTACATTAGACATCATTTTAAAATGTAAAATATAGATATTAAGTAAATATATAATATATGAAAATAATATTAATAAGTAAATACATAATATAAAAATAATATTAATAGGTAAATACATAATATAAAAATAATATTAATAAGTAAATACATAATATAAAAATAGAAAATACATTAAACATTTATCTTAAAAGTAAATACACAATATAAAATATAGAAAAATACATTAATCCTTAAACATCTATCTTAAAATATAAGATTATAGATATTAAGTATATATATAATATAAACAATAGAAAAAGTACATTAACATATAATTTAAAAATTATATAATGTATGAAAATAATATTAACAATTAAATACATGATATAAATAAAATAAAAAATACATTAAACATTAAAATTTATCTTAAAAGTAAATACACAATTTAAGAAAAAGTATAAAGAAACAATGATCCTTAAACATCTATCTTAAAATATAGGGTATAGATATTAAGTAAATATAAAATATAAAAATAATATTAATAAGTAAATACATAATATAAAAATAATATTAATAAGTAAATACACAATATAAAAAAGAAAAGTACATTAAGCATTAAACATCTATCTTAAAATGTAAATTAAAAATTAAAAAATAGAAATATTGTACTACATTAGACATCTATCTTAAAATGTAAAATATAGATATTAAGTAAATATATAATATATGAAAATAATATTAATAAGTAAATACATAATATAAAAATAGAAAAATACATTAAACATTTATCTTAAAAGTAAATACACAATATAAAATATAGAAAAATACATTAATCCTTAAACATCTATCTTAAAATATAAGATTATAGATATTAAGTATATATATAATATAAACAATAGAAAAAGTACATTAACATATAATTTAAAAATTATATAATGTATGAAAATAATATTAACAATTAAATACATGATATAAATAAAATAAAAAATACATTAAACATTAAAATTTATCTTAAAAGTAAATACACAATTTAAGAAAAAGTATAAAGAAACAATGATCCTTAAACATCTATCTTAAAATATAGGGTATAGATATTAAGTAAATATAAAATATAAAAATAATATTAATAAGTAAATACATAATATAAAAATAATATTAATAAGTAAATACACAATATAAAAAAGAAAAGTACATTAAGCATTAAACATCTATCTTAAAATGTAAATTAAAAATTAAAAAATAGAAATATTGTACTACATTAGACATCTATCTTAAAATGTAAAATATAGATATTAAGTAAATATATAATATATGAAAATAATATTAATAAGTAAATACATAATATAAAAATGGAAAAGTACATTAAACATTTAGCATCTATCTTAAAATGTAAATAAAAAAATGGAAATACTACATTAGACATCATCTTAAAATGTAAAAATTAAATACATGTAAATATACAATTAACTATGTAAATATATAATATACAAAAAGTAATAATAAGTAAGTACACAATTTTAAAAAAAAGAAAAATACTACACTAAAAAGTAATATACAGCATAAAAATGTAAATGCTACTTAGTCAAAATAGAGTTGGTATAAATTAATCTATCAATAATAACAATCCAAAAAAATGTTAAACTTAAATAATTATCTTCTCATTGTAAAGATTGCATTAATTTTTTAATGAAATTATTAAAATTTAATGGATTATACATTATTAAACATTATACAATATTACATTAAAAATTTAGCACAATATTAGAATTAGTAAATATACAATGTAGAAAAAATAAATAAATATATATATATAATATGAGAAATAGGAAAAGTACATTAAAAATCTCTCTACATTAAATAAAAATATATAAATACAAGAAATAAATATATTACATTAAACATGTATTCTAATATTATCATTTGATATAAAAACAAAAAATAGAATAAGTAAATATAAAATATAAAAAGAAGTAAATATACAATATAATAAATAGACAAACTAAATTAAACATCTATCTGAAAATTTATATAAATATAAAAAGAAGTAAATATTAAATATAATAAATAAACAAACCAAATTAAACATCTATCTGAAAAATTAAATTAAAATAAATAATAAATAAATATACCATAAAAGAAAGAAAAATATTACATTAAGAATTTATCATAATATTATCATTTGATGTAAAAACAAAAAAAAACAAAAAAAAACAAAAAAAAACAAAACAAAAATAAATAAATATAAAAATAATATTAATAAGTAAATACATAATATAAAAATAGAAATACTACATTAGACATCTATCTTAAAATGTAAATAAAAATAGAAATACTACATTAGACATCATTTTAAAATGTAAAATATAGATATTAAGTAAATATATAATATATGAAAATAATATTAATAAGTAAATACACAATATAAAATATAAAAATAAAAATAGAAATACTACATTAGACATCTATCTTAAAATGTAAAATATAGATATTAAGTAAATATAAATTATTAAACATCTGTTTGAAAATGTATACAAAATAAATAATAATAATAATAAATATAAAAATAATTAAATATACAATATAATAAATAGACAAACTAAATTAAACATCTATCTTAAAATGTAAAAATTAAATACATGATATAAATAAATAAAAATACATTAAACATTAAACATCTATCTTAAAATATAATAAATATAAAAATAATATTAATAGGTAAATACATAATATAAAGAATAGAAAAAAAAATTAAGCATTAAACATCTATCTTAAAATGTAAAATATAGATATTAAGTAAATATATAATATATGAAAATAATATTAATAAGTAAATACACAATATAAAAAAAGAAAAGTACATTAAACATTAAACATCTATCTTAAAATGTAAATAAAAAATAGAAATACTACATTAGACATCATTTTAAAATGTAAAATTTAAATACACGTAAATATATAATTAAGTATGTAAATATATATTATACAAAAGTAATGATAAGTAAGTACACAATTTAAAAAATAAAAATGTTTTTACTACAATAAATTACATTATTATACTACACTTCGTTTTAGAAACACTCTTCGAAAAAAGTCATGTGACATGACTACTATTATTATCTTATTACATTAAATTACATTATCATACTACACATTATTTCTATAATACACTAAATCATACGAAAATATAAATAAATATACATTTAAATATGTAAATATTTAATATACGAATTATATATACAATAATAAATTAAGATATAATTTTAAAAATAAATAATATACAAAAAATAATATTAATAAGTAAATACATAATATAAAAAATAGAAAATACATTAAACATTTATCTTAAAAAGTAAATACACAATATAAAATATAGAAAAAATACATTAATCCTTAAACATCTATCTTAAAATATAAGATTATAGATATTAAGTATATATATAATATAAACAATAGAAAAGTACATTAACATATAATTTAAAAATTATATAATGTATGAAAATAATATTAACAATTAAATACATGATATAAATAAAATAAAAAATACATTAAACATTAAAAATTTATCTTAAAAGTAAATACACAATTTAAGAAAAAAATACTACATTAGACATCATCTTAAAATGTAAATTATAGATATTAAGTAAATATAAAATATAAAAAGAAGTAAATATACAATGTAGAAAAAATAAATAAATATAAAAATAATTAAATATACAATATAAAAATAATTAAATATACAATATTATGTTTTGTTTGGAGTTTTGTTGATACTATTAATTTTTATATTGTATATTTATATAAAACATAATATTTAAGTATTATAATATTCTGCACTATTAAATATTAATGCAAAAAATTATAACACTTATATAAAAACCTATTTTTAAATATAAACTAAAATTTTAAATATTTGTAACTGTTTTTGAAACTTTTTACCCGCCCGTATGGCGGGTTTAATCCTAGTACGAGGAGAAAAGCGATTTATGGAGCCGGAAAAACTCAGCCAACAACTTGAGATTAACGATAATCAACACCATGACCCGAACCGTTGCACCAAAACCAAGATAGGGCACTCCTCTTAGGCACATCTTCTTTAACATAATTAGATACTAGAGAAAAAAACTCCAACTAGAATGTTAAAAGCCCCAACGCAAAAGCAGATTGGGGTAAAGGTGATAATGAATCTCTTGCTTAACCCTCGTCCCAAGGTAGATAGAGACCTTGGCGAAGCCACAAGTGCAATTCATCCAACTCACCACAACAGCTCAAACTCAGTAACAAGAAAAACCAAAAAGAAACCACTGTAGAAGGACAAATCAGAACCAAAGTTTTGCAAGTCCAACTGCTAAAACAAACTTACAACGCTACCAAAGATAACGAGAGACCACGAACGACACCGGTTGTAACCAACTGTCGAAACAAGAATCTGTCTACTCCACGAGAGATAACAAGCCGATATCTTCACCATGAATCACACCACGGAAAGAAGAAAGCCACCAAGGAAAAAAAAAACCATCAGAAATAGACGATGAAACACCGCACCTTGAGCACCATTAAAACTGTAAGCCAAGACCGAGTTAACAACCACCGAAAAGAAACACACTCCCGCACGGATCAGAAACAACGAACATAAGAAGTAAAAGTAACAGAAAGAGGCTGGGGACCTCTCCGGAACCGGCAAGAAAAGCCAATCACTGGAGAAGCCCAGATCTGAAACTTGAAAACTTGGCGGCTGAGAGAGAAATTGGGGGCTAGGGCTGACTCCATTTGAATCGTTTTATTATCATAAAAACAGAATATTAAATAAAGAATATGAGTAGATCAATTCCCCCTTCTGACACTAATTTCTTTACTTATCAAAAAAGAATATGAGTAGGCGAACGTGGCTGAAGTAGAGAGACGGGCTTTTCGTTCATCTTCTTCGTCGGACCAAGAGTCTTCATCAGGGAGCAATATTTGCTTTCATCGTAGCTATCTACTCCCCATTCCGGTTTATCATCTGTCGAGTCTCTGTCGTCCACAATGCTATCTCCGTCGCTTTGGCTATCTTCTTCATCTTCTCCGTTAAACTACGTCCAGAATCTTGGCGTCTCCGTTGCTTCGCTATCCTCTTCTTCCTATTTTTCGTCACTTGCGACAGAATCTTCATTGTCGCCGAAGGAAGCTTCCTCCTCGTTCAGAGAGGAAGAAACAACAGATTCTTCAGTGATTGTGTCTATGGGATCCATTGCGGGAGCGATATCCACGGTCCGCGGTCTCTGTCTTGTTGGATGCTGAAGCCATGATTGGAAGAAACAGAAACCTAGATTTTGCCTAAGCCCAATATTTTAGGACCATATCTAAGGGCATCATTATCGCTTGGGACAATTGGGGGTTAAAATTTTTTTTTTTGGTTTTCTGATTAAAAATAAAAATAAAAATAAACCAAATGTGACTGTCAGTGGGGCCCACAAATAGTTAGGGACAATACACGGGCGTTTCTTAATTAACGGCGTTTGGGAGAAGTTTTTGCAGAAAGTGGCGGGATCCACGCCAAAAGCGTAAGGACATCTTGTAAGACGGCGATAATAATGCCCTAAGCCCAATATTTTAGGACCAATCTATTAGTTTTGTCGCTACTAGTTAATTTATATATGTGGATCCTTGAACTTTAATCTTTTCTTTTAAATTTTACTAGGGTTTAATCCGCTTCTGGCGTAGAGCTATTATGATTTTCTAATGTAATATTGCAATAATGTTTAATATTATATTTCTATTTGTATATTGTATATTTAGGTATTATTTATTTTAGTACACATTTTCATAGATGTTTAATGCAATTTTTATATTTCTTATATCATATATACTTATTATTTATTTTTTCTTATATTGTATATTTAGGTATTATTTATTTTAGTACACATTTTCATAGATGTTTAATGCAATTTTTATATTTCTTATATCATATATATACTTATTATTTATTTTTTCTTATATTGTATATTTAGGTATTATTTATTTTAGTACACATTTTCATAGATGTTTAATGCAATTTTTATATTTCTTATATCATATATATACTTATTATTTATTTTAGTACACATTTTCATAGATGTTTAATGCAATTTTTATATTTCTTTTGCAAGTCCAACTGCTAAAACAAACTTACAACGCTACCAAAGATAACGAGAGACCACGAGCGACACCGGTTGTAACCAACTGTCGAAACAAGAATCTGTCTACTCCACGAGATAACAAGCCGATATCTTCACCATGAATCACACCACGGAAAGAAGAAAGCCACCAAGGAAAAAAAACCATCAGAAATAGACGATGAAACACCGCACCTTGAGCACCATTAAAACTGTAAGCCAAGACCGAGTTAACAACCACCGAAAAGAAACACACTCCCGCACGGATCAGAAACAACGAACATAAGAAGTAAAAGTAACAGAAAGAGGCTGGGGACCTCTCCGAACCGCAAGAAAAGCCAATCACTGGAGAAGCCCAGATCTGAAACTTGAAAACTTGGCGGCTGAGAGAGAAATTGGGGGCTAGGGCTGACTCCATTTGAATCGTTTTATTATCATAAAAACAGAATATTAAATAAAGAATATGAGTAGATCAATTCCCCCTTCTGACACTAATTTCTTTACTTATCAAAAAAAAGAATATGAGTAGACGAACGTGGCTGAAGTAGAGAGACGGGCTTTTCGTTCATCTTCTTCGTCGGACCAAGAGTCTTCATCAGGGAGCAATATTTGCTTTCATCGTAGCTATCTACTCCCCATTCCGGTTTATCATCTGTCGAGTCTCTGTCGTCCACAATGCTATCTCCGTCGCTTTGGCTATCTTCTTCATCTTCTCCGTCGCTTACGTCAGAATCTTGAGCGTCTCCGTTGCTTTCGCTATCCTCTTCTTCCTATTTTTCGTCACTTGCGACAGAATCTTCATTGTCGCCGAAGGAAGCTTCCTCCTCGTTCAGAGAGGAAGAAACAACAGATTCTTCAGTGATTGTGTCTATGGGATCCATTGCGGGAGCGATATCCACGGTCACGGTCTCTGTCTTGTTGGATGCTGAAGCCATGATTGGAAGAAACAGAAACCTAGATTTTGCCTAAGCCCAATATTTTAGGACCATATCTAAGGGCATCATTATCGCTTGGGACAATTGGGGGGGGGGTTAAAATTTTTTTTTTTTTTTTTTGGTTTTCTGATTAAAAATAAAAATAAAAATAAACCAAATGTGACTGTCAGTGGGGCCCACAAATAGTTAGGGACAATACACAGGACGTTTCTTAATTAACGACGTTTGGGAGAAGTTTTTGCAGAAAGTGGCGGGATCCACGCCAAAAGCCGTAAGGACATCTTGTAAGGACGAGCGATAATAATGCCCTAAGCCCAATATTTTAGGACCAATCTATTAGTTTTGTCGCTTACTAGTTAATTTATATATGTGGATCCTTGAACTTTAATCTTTTCTTTTAAATTTTACTAGGGTTTAATCCGCGCTACGCGTAGAGCTATTATGATTTTCTAATGTAATATTGCAATAATGTTTAATATTATATTTCTATTTGTATATTGTATATTTAGGTATTATTTATTTTAGTACACATTTTTCATAGATGTTTAATGCAATTTTTATATTTCTTATATCATATATATACTTATTATTTATTTTTTCTTATATTGTATATTTACTTATCTAATATTATGATAGATATTTAGTATAATATTTCTATTTTTTATATTTTATATTTACTTAATTTAGTTTTTCCTTTTTATATTGTATATTTACTTATTGTATATTTTTCTTAATTTGTATATTTACTTATTCTAAATTTATTGCTTTGTATCAAATGCTAATATTACGATATATGTTTAATATAAATTTTTTGTTTCATATATACTTATTATTTATTTTTTCTTATATTGTATATTTACTTATCTAATATTACTATAGATTTTTAATGTAATATTTTCTCTTATATTGTATATTTTACTTATTATTTATTTTACTATCCATTTTTCATATATATGTTTAATTTAGTTTTTCTATTTTTATATTGTACTTATTTTTTATTTTTTTTATTATTTTGTATATTTACTTATTCTAAATATTTTGTTTTTATAACAAATGATAATATTAAGATAGATGTTTAATGTAGTTTTTCCATTTCTTATATTGCTTGTTTACTTATTATTTATTTATCTTATATATTTTATTTAATCATTCTAATTTTTGCTTTTATATCAAATAGTAATATTACAATAGATGTTTAATATAATATTTTTATTTCTTATATTGTATATTTACTAAAGAAAATTTGAAAGATGTTTAATGTAGTTTTTCTATTTCTTATATTGTATATTTGTTTATTTTTTATTATATTGTATATCTACTTAAGCTAGTTTTTTGCTTTTATATCAAATTATAATATTACGTTAGATGTTTAATGTGATATTTCTATATTTATATTTTATATTTATTTTATTATAAATTTATCAGATAGATATTGAAAGTAATATTTTTATTTTTTATATTGTATATTTACTTATTGTTTATTTTTTTGATATTGATATTTACTTTTTTTGTAATAATGCCATGTGACTTCTTTTGGAAAAAAGATTTTTTGCTGATGTGGACACTAACTGAAACCTCAAATAATTGTATAGTTATTTATTTTTCTTATATTGTATATTTAATGTCTCTAATTATTTTGCTTTTATATCAAATTGAAATATTAAGATAGATGTTTGATGTAATATTTCTATTTTTATATTGTAAATTTATTTATTTTATTATACATTTTTCAGATAGATATTTAATGTAATATTTTTTTTATTATATGGTAAAATCTACTTATTATCTATTTTCCTTATATTGTATATTTACTTTATTATTTATTTTATTATATATTTTCAGATATATATATATATATATATGTGTGTGTTTAATGTAATATTTACATTTCTTATATGGTATATTTACTTATTATCTATTTTTCTTTTTATTGTATATTTACTTATATTTATTTTTTATTTTTTTTAGTAATAATGCAAAGTGGCATCTTTTGGGAGAATGGTTTCTGCTGATGTGGACGTTCTATGGAATCTCAAATTGTCTATTTTATTTAAGTGGAGCCTCAAATAATTGGATAGTTATTTATTTTTATTTTTTCTTATATTGTATATTTAATGTTTCTAATTATTATGCGTTTATATCAAATTGCAATATTACAATAGATGTTTAATGTAATATTTCTATTTTTATAATGTACATTTATTTATTTTATTATACATTTTTCAGATAGATATTTAATGTAATATTTATTTTTATTATATGGTATATTTATTTATATCTATTTTTTTATATTGTGTATTTACTTTATTATTTATTTTATTATATTTTTTCAGATATATGTTTGATATTTCTATTTCTTATATGGTATGTTTACTTATTATCTATTTTTCTTTCTATATATTTACTCATTTTTAGTTTTTATTTTTTAGTAATAATGCCACGTAGCATCTTTCGGAAGACTGTGTTTCTACTGATGTGGACGCTCTATGGAGCCTCAAATAGTCTCTTTTATTAGATTCTATGTGGATTATATACATGAGTTTTTTTTTCTTTTACAACATATTCTAGGACTTACAAAAAATCCGAACCCGAAAAATCAAACTTAATCCGATCTAAAATGTAATATCAAATCCGAATCGAAACTAGTTAAATATCAGAGCGGGTTGAAATTTTTGTATCCAGAGAACCGGAACCGAACCTGATCCGAACCAAAATATTCAGGATATCTGAATAAAATCTATATACTTGAATATATTAAATAATTTAAGATTTAGTATTAAAAATATCCATAATCTGTAAGCTATTTTGAAGTTGTCCAAAATGTTTGAAAATATACAGAAATAGTCAAGAGTAAATATCTAAAGTATATAAACAATATTCAAAACACGAAAATACTTATAATATATGTATTTTTTCTCCATCCAAATATTCAAGCCAAACTAATTTTTAATTTTTAGTTTAGGTATTTTGGCTTTCATTACTCAAATTTATATGTTATATTATTTTATATTTTGAGAAATTGAAAGTATATATGAATTTTGAAATTTTAAAAGTAATTTAAACGGGTTATCTGAACCCGAGCCGAATCCGAACTGAAATTTATAAATATTCAAATGGGACTGAAATCTTTAACTCCAAAAATCTGAATAAACCCTAACCGAACCCGAATGTGTATCCGAACACTCACCATTCATATTCATTACAATATTTAAAAAGGATTCTTAGAAAACAAGAAAAAAAATAATTAATACATTAGATAAGTTTCTTGATTTTTTTTTTAAATACTGGATAGAATTCTCAAAATTTGAGATATCCATTTTATATTTTTTTTTTTGGTTTTATACTTGCTTCTTAATTTTATAGATATTTGCAATAAAGAGTCTCACTACTATTTTGTTAGTCTATATATACAGGTTTCATGCTTTGAATCTTATTTGAATACTCGAAGATCGAAGAGAGGGTACATCTGTAAGTTGCAACTCTCCTTGGAAGATTAAACAAAATCTTTCTATAGACCTGAGATACTCCGGACTAATTAAAATAATGATTCTCCTGTAGAGTAGTGTTCTCTGTTTCCAGTTTCTAGTTCTTTTGGATGTTTACTAATAACTCAATGTTGAAAAAAAAACAATAAATACAAAAGGATAAAAAAATCGATAGTCACCGTATTGTCATTGTTACAGACGCTAAAGAGTACACGAAAAGGCACAAAATCATGTAAACACAATCATTTTTTCTTAAATCCTCAACAAACAAACAGTATCATAGAGTCAAGAATGCTTCCAAGATTTTGACCTTTTTAACAATCCATATTACGTATCAGTACTCAGTAGTAGTGGAACACTCTGGTTTGCTGAGTTCATCACCCAACATGTGATGAAGAAGTGTATCAACTCTTTGACTCCGAGACTTCGACCTTTTAACCATTTCACAAACAACAAACAAGAAAAAAAAGCTTTAGATTTTTCCAAGTGTCTGCTGTAAAACAAAAACAAAAGTCAAGATTTGATATCTCTCTACATACCCTGCATATCGACGCCTGTTTCTTCTTTCTTGAGAATTCTACAACAATAACATGTTATGTCATTAGACTTTCGTAATCTCCACGTTCATGTCCGTGAACGCGAAGTAACGTTATGGCAATTCGATGAATACTAGAGAAATAACTAACCTGTCCTTGGCATTTTTCTTCTTCTTCAAGATCCAGCTCAGTAAAGAATGCCTCCAAGACAAAGGCAACGATCTGAAACAAGGAACCATGCATAGTTAGTCAAGACAAGTTTAGTTTACTTACAACAATCAATACTAGTGTAGTGTCAGTGAATCTCACCAAATTCAATAATAGTAAAACAGTGATGATGTAGAAACTGACGAAATACGTAATGCTCCACCACGTCCCTGTCAAATCTTTGTAGCTCTGAGGAAAACAACATTAAGAGTAGATTAAAGAATTGCAACATAATGATTGCCAAAAATAATGAAGCTGTTTATAATCACATCTACCAATGCATCTTGTTGTAAAACTATTATGAGTCAGAAAAATTGGTCTAACAGAGTAAAATTTACCTCCATCCAGACTTGCCAGTTCCCCATCACTAGCAGATTGAAGAGTGTGACCATTCCATTGGGATAGTCATTGAAGTTGAACAGTAGATAGCTGAGTTTTTTTGGTCAAGAAAACGATCATATAGTGGAATGGTTTCCTCCTAACAATAAACATTCACTAGCAACCACAAGAATATAACAGATTTACCAAGTAAATACTGTTGAGTACAGAAAAAGGATACTCATCCTCAGCCAACTCGGTATTGAAGAGTTGTTTGTTCCCAGCATTCACAAGCCCGCCAAAGACCTACGAACAAATGAAACAAAGAAAGTTTTATTTCTAATAAAGGGAATATTAACAGGTAACTAAAAAAATCAGAGGGAACTGTAAGAGGCTTAGTAGCTGCAAAAACGAAGGCAAGGACACATGTAAGCATGAAAATTACTTAGTAGTATGATTTACCTGTACACCAATGGAGCAGTAAATACACAGCACACAGAAAATGGTGCCTAAGTATGGCATCAAACTTGGAATGAGAGTAATGAACGTCGCGATAAATGCTCGGTACTGTTGGACATGCATAAGGAGCCTTATCAGTCTTAACATTCTTGCAAGGAGAAGGTATCGGATCCTATAAATGACAGAAGAAAACAGAGTTGTACAGATATAAAAACAACCATAGTAACAGTTAACAAACATGTCATAGTGTTTTGCCTCACCATTCTCCGTTTGAGAAGAAAGTGTTCTCATCAGGAGTTATGAAAGTAGCAGTTTCTCCAATAACTGCGTATGCAAAGATTATCAATCCGTTATATATAGCATAGCCATCAATCAGCAAAAAAAAAAAGAGAAGTTGCTGCTTCAAAAGGTTTACCTATGACCCATGTAACTAGAAAATCAAACCGGTTTTGACCATCCCTCCAATAATTCTCAAATCCATATGAATAGATCTTCAGAGCCATCTCCAACACATATATCCAACCTGTGAAAACATTAAATATAAAATAAAATAATTATCATGAAAAAGAATTAATAACATAAAGACTCAAAAATGTAAGTGGAGAGAATGTAATGTTCAAGTTCTTACCAAAGAGAAACTCAGCAACCTGCCAGGGCTTCTGAGCAGAGCTTTCTTCAATATCAAGCTACATACAAAAACCTATGCTTGTGAAAAAAACCCTTAGAAATTTCATATCAAGGAGATACACTTTATGGGGGACAGGAGATACCGTTGTTTCAACAATGACAGCAATGAAGTTCAGAACAAGGATGAAAGAAATAGCGTAGCCAAAAATTGGGCTTCGGACAAAGGCTCTCAGTTGTTGTGATAAGGCTGAATGGTAAATTTGCGGGAAATTTTCAAAGAGAGATGGCTGCAGCAAAAACACAAAGTATGATTATTGTAAACACATGGTGGAGGTAAGTAAATTTCCAAAAGAAAGAGTGAGATAAAGTTAGGTAGACTTACAACTTCCTCCTTTTGGAATCTTAGAGCAATGGCTTGGCAGAGGTCAGCAAACTCATCCTTGTTTATCTATTCAACAGGAAAAAAAAGAAGAAAAAAACAACTTTTATGAATGAAAACTTTATGTGGCTAGAATCTTTAAGGTTCCTTCTTTGATTTATACCTTAAAGTCACGAGTATCATCAAGCTCATCAAATATCAATCCGAATTCTTCTTTTGATATCTTCGGTAACGTCCTGAATATACAGACAAGGAACGCATTTCATTTCTCACAAGTTAAAAAAAAGTTCAATACTGCATATAGTTACTTTTAATACATGGAAAAATAAAGAAGATCGTAGAAACATACCTATAATTAGTCAACTGTTCAAAGAGCTTAATGCATTGCTCCTTATTAATCTCCCCTGTTCTCTGTTAAAAACATGAAAAGAAGAATGACACAGAACACATATGCTTAGCTATGTGTTAAACTAACAAGGAGCTTCCTTATTTATATGTAGGAGAGATTTAATCATTATGCGTGAATGAACTTACGTCTGTGTCTATAAGACCAAAGGCTTTCTCCAACATTCTTCTTTTCATTTGATCCATTCCAATTACTTGCTTTGCAAGCTACCAAAAGAACAGATAAGTGTGGAAACATGTTATAGTGCTTCCTTTTTGAAGTAAGAGCCATATACAATATCAAATTTCAAGCAACCTGTTCTTTGAAACTGTCATAAACAACGGCAAGAATCAAGTTCGTGACAAAGTAGACGCCAATCAGCACATAGAGCACGAAGAACAACGAAGACCAGCGTGAAGACCTTACAAAAACAGAACAAATTAGTCGCCATATCACTTGATGCAACTCAGTACAAGTAAAGTGAGACACAATTGGACTTGTCACCGTATACTTACTTGTAAGCACGAATCCAGACATCGGGATTGTTGGATGTTGTGAACAAAATAAACATCTGATAAAGAGTTGCACCGTAAGAAGTAAAGACCGTGAGGCCTTGCTTTGTGTCCTCAAACATAACAAAAGCAATCCAACTGGCAAATAAAAGGAACAACATCCATAGAGCCTGTTGAAATATTCAAGAAATTAAGCATAGAGTATTAGAGTGACAATCAATACAATCTCAAAGTCAAACATGAATGGGAAGGCCACTGACCAAGATATTCAAATATGTGCCAAGCATTCCAGACAGAAGGATGAGGCTGTCTCTAAGTCCCCTATACAGAAATTTCATTAAAGATATAAAGACATGATCCATGCATTTACATTGTAACAAGTTGATAGAAAATAAACATATATACTGATACCTTATGCTAAGGATGAATATGATAACTCTCACATATGGGGCGACTCTAAAAGGAAGAAAATCAAAAGCCAGTGGAGACAGGTATAGAAAGTCAACCAGCACATCAACAATCAAAACTACCACGCAAGCAACCTGGAATCAATAAGAAGACAATTGCCGTGTTTAAAAAAGAGGAAATCAATATCTTACGTTATGTCCAATTTTCAACAGTTATATATAGAAGCAAGAGACAGTGAAGAGGCTCGATATGGGAATGAGTACCTTGACTAGGTTCAAGCGGCTTGTCCAAAAGATTCGAGACCCTTCATAGGAGATTGGAAAAAACGTATGCACAAGTAGTATAAGCAGAGTAAGTACCTATTTTGACAAGGCAAAATATAAGATTTTCAGCACATTAGAAAGGATCCTTGCCAGTCCCAACAATAGACACCATGAAAGATAAGCAGAGTAAGTACCTATTTTGACAAGTAAGCTAGTACAGACAACTAGAGGATAAACTAGTCTTTATAGAATGTGAATAACACATTACAAGTCTTGAACTTTCAAGTGGATGCATATATGTACCATCTATAGTCAAAATGAAAGGCCAAGAAGACATAAGTTCAGTACTTGCCTCAAAGATAATGGATTCTGCATTGGTCAAGTAGGGTAACTCGCCCAGGTAATAATAATCTCTGTCTTTGCAAGATGGCGTAGGCTTATTCTCACACCACAATGGTTGCTGCAGAAGACACGAGTGTTACAATTCCTTTTACTTCTTTTACAAGGTTGGTGTATAGCTCAAGACATAGCTTAATAAATAAGTGCTGACCTCAAAGAAGTTGAGCAAAATGAGAGCGAAATAGTTGAGTGACCAGATGAGATCCAAACGTGTGAAGATGAAGTAGTACTTTGCAGCCTCTCCAAAACTAGACTGGTCGAGTATTTGCTCAGGAAGACCAATACCATCTTCAGCCTACAAAACCAACCACATACATATACCACGTTCAATCCAAAAATCTCCTTTTGACACAAAAGTAAAAAGGCCCACAAAAGGACAAAAAAAACGCATGATGTCACAGTCGGAGAAAGATGCATATATAGAAACTTATTCGAGAAGAAACCAGAACAGAACTAGGGTTTAAAGAGATAGAAGAGAACCAGATCGACGAGAGCAGCAGCTATCTGAAACGTGGAACCATGAGTGATAGCTTCTGAACGACGGACGATCCGATCCGAACCACCACCACGAGTCTCTCTACCAATCAGAGGATCTTCCATTTTCTTTCTTGATCGAAATCAAAGCAGAGGCCAAAGACCTAGTAGCTTTCTCTGAGTTATTATTGAGAATTGACTCTTAAGTATTTGATATAATGATAAGATCAGAAGAGTTGAGAAAGATGATGGTGATGGCCCAGAAGTAGTTGAATTTTTTAATTGAATTAAACTTACGGAAACTTTTCCCGTTAGATCAGTCTCAAATGATAGATTAGATCTTGCAGACAAGACAAACACGTTGGGTCCTTGACGACTTCTTGACACGTAGCTTTAACTACTCTAAAGCTTTTCTAAATTTGTAATTTTCTGTTTTTTTTCTCTCTCTTTCAGTTCACACTGTTTTTTTTTCCTATAAAGGAGCAAAGAGGATCAAGATCCAAGTAGAATGGTCAAAATCGACAGAGTGGTGTTGTGGTTCAAATTAATATTCATTTAATTTATTTATTGCAGAAACAGTTATAAATTTTGGATTGGATCTGATGATAAACAATAAAAATAAACAAAGAATTGATATGGATAAGCATCTGAAAACCGGTCACGGAAGTGTTGGATGCTGGATGCAAGGCGTTGATTCTCTTGTTTTTGAATTCAAATCACCACTACTACAGATAATTATTCTATAAATCTAAATTTCCAGGGACTGACCTCATGCATATGAATGATTACGGACCTAAGATAGAGAACTTCCATAATAGTAAAATAGAAAACTGGTCTCCGGTCTCGTTACGTATGAGAAACTGAGAAAATGTGAAATGTAAATAAACCTCCGCATCCGCAATTAATACATTAGAAACGAAGTAAAAAGGCCCACAAAAGGACAAAAACGCATGATGTCACAGTCGGAGAAAGATGCATATATAGAAACTTATTCGAGAAGAAACCAGAACAGAACTAGGGTTTAAAGAGATAGAAGAGAACCAGATCGACGAGAGCAGCAGCTATCTGAAACGTGGAACCATGAGTGATAGCTTCTGAACGACGGACGATCCGATCCGAACCACCACCACGAGTCTCTCTACCAATCAGAGGATCTTCCATTTTCTTTCTTGATCGAAATCAAAGCAGAGGCCAAAGACCTAGTAGCTTTCTCTGAGTTATTATTGAGAATTGACTCTTAAGTATTTGATATAATGATAAGATCAGAAGAGTTGAGAAAGATGATGGTGATGGCCCAGAAGTAGTTGAATTTTTTAATTGAATTAAACTTACGGAAACTTTTCCCGTTAGATCAGTCTCAAATGATAGATTAGATCTTGCAGACAAGACAAACACGTTGGGTCCTTGACGACTTCTTGACACGTAGCTTTAACTACTCTAAAGCTTTTCTAAATTTGTAATTTTCTGTTTTTTTTCTCTCTCTTTCAGTTCACACTGTTTTTTTTTCCTATAAAGGAGCAAAGAGGATCAAGATCCAAGTAGAATGGTCAAAATCGACAGAGTGGTGTTGTGGTTCAAATTAATATTCATTTAATTTATTTATTGCAGAAACAGTTATAAATTTTGGATTGGATCTGATGATAAACAATAAAAATAAACAAAGAATTGATATGGATAAGCATCTGAAAACCGGTCACGGAAGTGTTGGATGCTGGATGCAAGGCGTTGATTCTCTTGTTTTTGAATTCAAATCACCACTACTACAGATAATTATTCTATAAATCTAAATTTCCAGGGACTGACCTCATGCATATGAATGATTACGGACCTAAGATAGAGAACTTCCATAATAGTAAAATAGAAAACTGGTCTCCGGTCTCGTTACGTATGAGAAACTGAGAAAATGTGAAATGTAAATAAACCTCCGCATCCGCAATTAATACATTAGAAACGAAGTTAAAATGCGCTAAAGCTCGATCTACAATGAGATGAGAGACGAGAACAAATCATACCAAAAGCTTACTTACTACTACACAAGATGCTGCAACTTTTCAGACAAAATCCCATAAGAGTTCCAGTTTCCCATTTTCACACACTGAGAAAATACTGACTAGATATTCCACTAACCGTTCTAACCGAATAACCAACTTCCAAATTCCATTACCGCATGCATACCAACAACTTCAACCACCATTTATTTGAAGTTATAAGTTTAAACCTTGCATCGGTGTTGGAACTCAGGATCCAACATACAAATGTTGTATAAAGGGAGCTTTACCTAATCTTAATGCTCTATTGGAACTTTAAGTTAATTATTATATGGCAAAAATAATCGGCATGTGGGATTATGATCCATGAGATGGAATCTTCCTTTTTCTTCTACACAACAAATGGTCGCATGTGCTTCACCAAGCATTAGTATATCTGTCGACTGATTTGGGACAATATTAACGTTTACTAGGTGATTTTCCCGTGCTCATGCACGGATATAAATATTTACAAAGTAAATACATTATAATAATTTATTTAAATTTTAATTATTTTGTAGTTTATTTTGTAATTATTGTGCATGGCTTACATTAAATAATATTATATTATTTGAGTTACATGTATGCTTTTAAATATATACTATCTCATATGTTTGGTTATTATTTGGAAATATCGGATAGCATCTCTTTTCTGATTCAACCTTAATATTTTCGTTTTAAAGATTAAAAATTTGATTAACTTTGTTATTTGAATTTAATTTGATTCTTTTCTTAATATTTGTTAATATAATTTAGCAGATGATGTACAATTTAATATATGTTGTTTTGAGAATCAAATAGTAAAAATAAACTAAAGTGTTGAATGTTGATTGATTCAAAATTACATGAATGAATATAATAACAATAGTCTTTTGAAACCTCATACATATATAAATTGTACAAAATAAATTAATTTTAATAGTTGGTTAGTATTATTTAGAATTTCATATTTAATTATTAATATTGTAAGCTGTTCTATAATTTATATGTGTATAGTAGTAATAATAATAATAATAATAATAATAATAATAATAATAATAATTTAATAATTTAATAATTTAATTATATTTTGTTTTTGATATAAGAATTTTGATTGCTCCAGTTACTCATTTTGTGGATATGTTGTGTTATACTTTTTCAAATTAAAATATAATCAATTTTAATTTAATTAAGCCAAATCGATTGAAACCTAATTAAAATATAGCTTTTAATCTTGTTATTGGACAATTTTTAGATTTTAATATATCTTAAAATAAGAAGTAAAAATTGTGATTATTTTTAATAAACCATATTATATAATTTAAATATTTTAATAGATATTTTTTGATGTAACTGTAAAATATTATAGTCAACTAAATATATGGAAAACTAAAAAATATTTCAATAATACTAATTATAAAATATTTTATTTAATTAAACATATATCAGATACTTTAATTATTTTATTTAATAATCTAAGAAAGTAGGTATATATATATATATAAATATTACTATTACTTTGAAAATTTATATTTTTGAATTGTTTAAAATTAAGTTTTAAAGATAATAATATTTCTTTATCTAATATCAAGATTATCTTTGTGAACTTTTTTCTGATCATAAAATATATTTTTTCATCTAAGAAAATATAAATAGAAAGAAATTATTTTCTTACTTCAAAAGTATATTTTATGTTATTTTAAAATATATTTAAATAGAAATTTACTATTTTGTGAACTTTCCTTTTTAATGAATCATAATATATATACATTTATTTTCGTTTTTAAATTATTTTTTTAAACTTTATAAATGTTTCCTTTTTTAGGTATATGTTATTTGGAAAAAATTAAAAGGTAATTAAATAAAGAAAATTAATAATAGCATGTAAATATGATATTTTTAATTCATTAAGGGTATCTCAGTAATTAACCGTCGTAAGAATGAACGTCGGGACGACACGTAAGAAACTGACTTCTCAAATAATATTATAGAAATAGGCCATTTGTACACACCACCAATTACCAAAAGAAAAAAAGAAGCATCAAGAAAAGGTTAGAGGCCGGTTCGCGATAATAGCTAAAATAAGTTTGATAAACTGCACAATGAATATACTCATAAGCAGTATGATATCATAGCATTCCATTAAAATAGATAGTAGAAAACTTTTTTAACAAAACAATACTATGAAAAGGTTGATACATGAGACGACAAATATATAAAGACTACACAACAAACTATGTCTTAAATAGATATTGGGTAAAGTTTCTGGCTATATACATATCAACCGATCTATAATCAGATATTGTCCTCTACGTTTACCCCTAACGATTCTTCTATAATACTAATAGTACACTAGTTAATCAAATATGGGTAACATTACTAATGAAGGATACCATAATCTTCAATTTATTAATTACGAATTAGTCAATCAAATGGATCAAAACTTAATAATATGTACAAAAGCACCATTTAAAAGCTGCAGATTATATAGGAAAATTAGCTGATAATCCAAATTCTTCTTCATGTTCTTTATTTTAGGTTCTTAGCTTATGATTAAATCTAGAATATATCAATTTCCGTCTATTTTCTCTTTTATTAAGCTCTAAACTAGAACTGGACCCGTCCGACCGGACGGGTATTTATTTTCATCTTTTATATAAATAAATGTTATTTAAATATCTATCGTTTAATATTTTAAATACTTATTATATTTTTTATAAACACAACAATTAAATATTTTATGTGCTGTAAAAAATAGTGACCCGTGCCCATTACTAAAATTTTGACAAAATTGACCTATTGATATGTTTGAGTAATATTTCTTTTAACATGAAATTGTTTCCTAGATGTAATAATAATTTCAATATTTCGATCAGATATGGACAAAATGGTGAGATTTAGATATGTTAGAAAAAAATATTTGGTTATAAACATTAGACATTATTTTAAAAGTAATTCAAATACATTTAAATTTCAGTATTAAAATTTCTTTTTGAAAATAATTAATAGCAACCGAAATGTTTAAATATATATTTTAAAATTCTTGAAAAATATATAATCTTAGGTTGTGATTTAATTATATTAAAATAATATTCAATTACAAATATTTCATATTGATCTATAAGTAATTTAAAGATATTTAAATGTTAGCATATGTAGATTTTATTGTTCAAAATAATTAATGGTAAGTTAAACATATATTTTAGGAATATTCATTATATTGTTTAATATCTAATTTAAACTTGAATATTGTTCAAAATAATTACTGGTAACATTATTCAAGTTTAATATTGTTAAAATCGATTTTAAATTTAATTATTCCTAAAAAATAGCTAATTTATTTAAGGAAATATGTTAAATACGAAAATTAAGTTTAATTTGATTTAGAAAATAGTTTAATAAATAGGAAAAGACAATGATTTCTTAAAGATAGGTTAATTTATTACTTTAGTGGTATGCCATTGTTAATACTGAACAATTTTAAGGGATATTTTCAAAGTGTACTTATGAATTAATAAAGTATATAAGCTTCTTACGAAACAACTCGAGAGAGTCGTCATATATGAACATGGGCCTTTCCACAGCTTTGTGGGCTTACATATTGTTAATCCATCTACGCTCAAAGTAAAAATATATTTTATTTGCCTACAATTTTTTAAAATTATATTTTCAGTTACATAAAATAAAGAGGCATTTATTTGTTGAAAAATAAATAAACAAATAAAATCTGTTTCAGTTTCCCCTACCACACTTTCTCTTCCACAGTTTCGTTATCTAGATATTATTTCACGCTAGGGATTAGGAAGATCTCTCGTTGCTTCTCTCTCCATCTCTCATAGCCATGGCTGCTTTCACTTGTACCTCTCGTCCTCCCATTTCTCTCCGTTCGGAATCGAGAATCGCATCATCACCATCTGCTTCACTCTCTGCTCGGCGAATCTTCGCCGTGTCGCCTGAATCAGCAGGATTGAGAATCCGTCTTTCCCAGTCTCCAGCTTCGTTGACCTCGAAGGTTTCTCGACCACGAAGAAGAGGTGTCGTCTGTGAAGCTCAGGAAACTACTACAGATAGTATGTCCTCGCTCTACTCTATATCTCTTCTTGTTCGATTTGGTTTATATCTATGTGTTTAGTCATTAAATCCGAACTAGATTATAAACCGGTAACGGGGTTAACCGGTTAGATCGCAGGTCCGGGATGGTTATAAAAAAAAATTGGTTTAGTGAGATTAACATGGATGAATAACATTTTGCTCATTCTTGTTTTTGTTTATTGGTGACCAAAAGTAGTTTCTATAGTCAACGACACGACATGGGACTCTCTAGTTCTCAAGGCAGACGGGCCTGTACTAGTCGACTTTTGGGCTCCATGGTGTGGACCTTGCAAAATGATTGACCCACTCGTGAACGAGCTAGCGCGAGAGTACACCGGGAAGGTCAAGTTCTACAAACTGAACACGGACGACTCTCCTTCGACCCCAAGCAAGTACAATGTCAGAAGCATCCCAACGATCATGATCTTTGTCAATGGCGAGAAGAAGGATGCAATCATTGGTGCGGTGCCTAGATCCACACTCACATCTAGCATTGACAAGTTCTTGCAGTGAGATTACACTGCGAGTGTGTAAGATCCCATTCTCTCTGTAATTTGTGCTTTCTTTGTAGCTATCTGCTTCTTCCATTGTATCTTTTCTTCATCACTGAACATCTAGACATGGATAAATAATATGATGTCATGTTTCTATGTTATTTTTACTGTCGGTTTAAGACATCAGAGATCAATGCTTGACTAGATGGTTCGGTTCTGCATTTTTTTTTGATGAAGACAAAGCTAAGCTTTTGTCACATGTTCTTAAACTCGTCGTAATGAAGATTGTATCCTGCGAGTGCTTGTTGTATGCAAAGGGACTAAAGGGTGGTTTATACATGTTCAAAATTTGATAATTTTAAACTGAGAAATCTCTGTTTCAAAAGATATGTTAAGTTTCAAAATATTTCTTTAATTTGTGTGTACCCAATTTGTGGAAAAGGATGTCAATTAGGGACAAAATGAATGAAAGCCAAAAGAATTGAATATTCTTGGACTGACCCACAATTGTTGACAATGTTCTTGGACTGATCTACTTCTTCGCATTATTGAGTTCACGCTCACTCTGTTCACAAGTTTCTCTTCAAATCTGAGGTGTGGCCGAGTTCTTTATCAATCTTCAGATTTACGGATCTTCTCTACATCCCTAGTGAATATATTACGATGAGTCATAAATTTTTAGCGCACAGAGTGACAGTGAAAAAGATTGTTGGAGACGTTGAAAAGCCATGGTAGCAATGTCTTAAGAGCAGTTGAGTAGATTCTATTCTTCATCTTGCTGCTACGTGGAGTAATACTGAAGTGCAAAGCATTATCTTTGAATGTCCATCTCTTTATTGGATCCAAATTCAACGGATCAGCTTCCAATCCATGAGGCAGCTCGTGCTGGTCATTTAACTACTGTTGAGGCTCTTGTTAGGACAGTAACATTTGTTTAAGCTAGATTGTCTGATGAAGAAGAGAGGGGGGGATTGAATCCTTATGTTCACAAGTTCGTAGATGGTCATATCCTCTGCACTTGGCTTTTAAAGAACACTATATGAAGACTGCTTCCTTAATATGATTCATATGATCACAACTAGTACAGTACATTTATTGTCCTATATATTAACCATTTACAAGAAGAAGCAAATATTAAAACTAATACAGAACCTAGAACAAAGGAGAAGTTATTGAAATCTCTCTAATCACTTCAAAACCTAAATGGTTGACTGACAGTATTAGAACACAAACATGCTCGAAGAGATGTTAGATTCATGAAGACCACGAAGCTAACAACGAGGGCATTTCAATAATGCACAAGAAGGTTACTAGCCTTGGGGTTGCTGAATTCGGACAAATTTAGTATACTCTACATTCTCGTTTTGCGCTGACGTTAAGTATACATTTACAGAGTAGTAACTGGAAGTATTCGTGAAGACGAAGTTCATGTGTGTTTCGATCACAGTACTTTTCTGGGAAACACGATACTTGAGTAACTTCTTCATCTAGATTTGTCAAAGTAACTGTTGACGAAGTTAGCTATAAGTTTTGTTTTTTTTTTTTTTTTCTGTCAAGATTTTTAATATTAAATATAAAAACGGGCCAAACTCAATTACAATAACGAAACCAAACAATATAGACCCAACATACTGTAACCCAAACAAACCAAAAAGATGGACCAAACCAAGACTAAATCGATGGGTCTGAAAAACCAAACCAGACTAAACCGGGCGATTCCGCATGTCAAACCGTCGAGGAAACCAGATACGTGTAAAGATCTGGGCCGTCAGGACGACACGCGTCGCTTCCATCTCAACTCGACCGACAACTTTTGGAACCGTCGCCGGAACTACTCCACCGCACACCTTTTCCCGTCGGAGCTCATGAGACCGGCTAACCTCCGACGGAACCAACACTTTTCTTCTGAGCTTCATCATTGTTCACCAGAGAGTTTCATCGCTTTAATCGAGAGCTTCATCCGAGTAAACAACCCGATGATCCCAATATCCCAACATACTATAAGTTTTGTTTTACATGAGAAATAAAAAGGTTGATCACATAATTATTTAATAATTAAACATAGAGGGGTCCCAACCCCCTACATAGACCACGACAAACTCGAAGTACGCTTTCAAAAGGAAGCAAATCCAATAGAAATAAAGGTATAAATGAGTTTCTTTAATCCCTACCAACTAGCATGTGCAATGGTGCCCAAATAAGTTTAAGCTCCTAAAAGAAATGTAGAAACGTAAGAAAGTCAGTTTATAAATAAAAACGTAAACAAACAAGTTTTATAAAAGACTGATCGGGCGTAATGGTGCATCCCAGCATTTGGTCTTTGTTTTTATATCAATAAGTTTGGCTTTTCATATTTTAAACGCCTACACTTTACTATTTAAAAATAGCCTGTTGAATCTTTTTCAAAGTTGAACATACAGTACTTGTTTTACAATAACTAACAAAAATATATAAAAAATATGTAAACGGTTTAGTTTATTAAGTTAGTTATTTGATTGGTGACATGTGGTGTAGTTGATTTAGTTTGATTTAGGAGTAAAAATCAATGAGAACTCAAAATTGTTACCAATCATGCATAAAATTTAATTTTTGATTTTAAGTTTGATTTATCATATGTTGTAGTTGAGTTATAAATTTGACTTAGACCCTTTGTAAAATTGCTAACTCAAAATCTAAACCAACATCAACCAAACTTCCATGTTTTAGAAGTTGAGTTACAACATTAATTGATTTTCTGTCTGAAAAAAATAATAATAATGAGTTTACAAAACTGATCACGTTAGTTACGTACGTTTGTATGTTACTTTTTGCTTTGTAAATTTTAAATATTATTATTTATGGTTCCATTTCTAAAATTACAATAATATCTAAGTTTATTTTTGTTTGAGATTGCAACCATGATTTGTAATGAACATTTATAATTTTTTGCTATTATTAAATTTTTATTTTGAAGATCATTGCTATTATTATTATTTAATTAATTTCTTTTACTATTGATATGAGAATAAACAGTATTCTTAGTGATAATAATATATAGAAAATAAAATATATTGAAAATTGTTTTTTTCAAAACTTTTATACTAATTAAATTTTATTTTAAAATTTATTTATTTTTAAAATAGCTTAATGGTTTATTTGTTTTTAATAATATTTTCACTATTTATATGTTTATCATTTTATTAAAAACCAATACTGCAACTTATACATCAAAAATGTTACCAGTCAAAATTTTTAATAAAATGATAACTTTTATTTTTACTGCAAACTTACCACATAAACTTACTGTTTCTACCACATAATTTTTACTGCAAATTAAATCGAATTACAAATTATACTGCAACTCAACTTTAATACTACATGTTACCAATCGGAACTAATTTTGTTAAAAGATTCAACACTCCAACTGGACTATTTAAATCACTTATCTTTTTACCTTTAAAATAAAATGATGTATTCTAGTCACTTTTATCTACCTCTGGATGAATAGCCACGCTGTCTAACAGTGATACCTTAGTTTAAAAATGAGTAACAGCGCATTCATTGGAAAACGTAAGCTATTCCACTATCAATCTTTTGCTTCTTTTCTCAAACATATTTTACTATGAGTGGATAAAATATCTTTGATTTAATCCATTATTCATTTCAATTTAACTCAAAAAATTCATATATATATATGTAACATTACAAATCAAACCAATTATTAATATTCAGTATTCATTAAAAACAGCACAAATCATAAATACTAATATTTTTTAAAAATAAATATTTGATCTGTTATATACATATATACATACATTTTAGATTATATAATTTTATATCCATATAAGCTTATATTATTTTTATTCATAAATTAGTTATTTAGTTATTAAACTTGTTGAAAGTACACCATTTTCTGAAATTTAAAGTGAAATATTATTATTTCATATTGAATTTTCATTATTTTTTTAATTCTTTTTAATTATTTTTATGGATCGGATCAGATATCCGATTAAAATAACCAACTTTCTAGATATCAGAATACCAAACATCCAAAAAATTACAGAGCAAATAAAAAATTTGATTATGTTTATAAAGCCAAACAGAATATGAATACTCTAAATATTCTGGATATCCACTTTTCTATTTTACTTTTAATTGGTTTTTGGAGAAAATTTACTAACAAAAATAATAAGAAAACATTCCAAAAAAAACAAATCCTCATTAATTACAATAGAGGCCAGTGGAGATTTTTTTTTTTAAGAAAGGTTAGTGGAGAAATGAAAATGACACAGAACCCAAAATTATAAAATATCAAAGGTGATTAAGATGCAAAAGGTAAATAAATAGTTGTCAAAAATGTAAACATAAATTTATTATTTTCAGTTTGTTAAAAAGAAAAGATTTTTTTTATTATTATTTTCAGTCACATATAAAGTGTCAAAATCACTCGATCGAAAATTTCATAGAAAATAACATTATGTGTAGATCTGTTATGTCTGCCTTATATCGTGGAGTCAAACTAGTCAAACGAGTTTCGTTGGAAGGACATAAACAAACATTTTTTCTTTCTAAAACAATAGTTTCTATAACAAATGAATACTTAATTAAAAAGAAAAGAAAAGAAAATAAATATTATCTTTAAACTCTCTCTATCCCGCTCTCTTCCACAGACAGTCCCTTTGCAGAGAAGCGAATTGACTATACATTTACTCTCTCGATCTGTCTTAGGCTACCTTTTTCTTCCTCTTCCAAAAGCTTATCTTTAAAAGTTTTTTTTCTTTGAAGAATTGTCTGGAGCATTGTAAGTTCTCTGCGTACTCTGTATCCATCTTCACCGTTTTAGTTTTTTTTTTTCTTTTGAGATGTGATGTTATTAGTACGCGCAGCTAGCTGCATTGTTTGTTGCGTTCTTGAAAAAATCTATAGGTTTGTAAAGCCTTTTGCTCCACTCAGATATAGTTCTTGATAAACATTTACATTGTTTGTGAGTTGTCTTCTCTTTAACGAATGGATCCATACGGTTTACTTTGATTTTTTTAGTTTTGAAGATCTTTCAGCTCTAAATCGTAGATCTGTTTGTTTCTTGGATGAAATAGTTTTCTTTTCGCAAAAAAAAATTTCTTTCTAAAATCAAAATAACTTAGAGTTCAAAAGAATAAATTAAGTTGTAATTTTCACCTTTTAATCTGACTGAATTTGAAAAAGTTTGAAACTTTGGAACTTAAATGCAACCTCTTTGGTTTGGAGATCCAATTTCCCTGGAGCAATACTTGCCATGAAGAAAAGGTCTATGTAACAATAAATTATCATAGTGTCTCATAATTAGATAAAACTATTTTTTTTCAAAAGAATAATCATATTAACTTATTTTTTTAGACTAAACAGTTTCTCAGAAATGAATTTTATAAATTAAACTATATTTTCCTCTATTTATATTACCTACAACTTTAGAAATCTTTTTGTTTCTAATTAAATGATGATTTTAATTTCTAATTTAAAATTTATTTTTATTTCTGTTTATAACTATGTAGTCAGTTTGTCTTATTGAGTAGGTAATTAATATGTTTATTTATAGAAAAATCAAAAATTAAATTATTCTTAATTTATAAATAGTAAAAACTTAAGGAATATTGTAGTTACTATAAAAGAAACTATATACATTGTTAGATACATTCTTTCTCCCTTATTTCATGGAATCATCAAATTAGTCAACGAGTTTAGTTGGAAGTACATAAGTAAAACATTGGTTCTTTCTATAAAACAAACCCTGTCTATGTTTAAATCTCTATATAGACACCTCTGTGTTTAAGCTGAATATAAATCTCTTTTCATCCGCATAGATACTAGTTTGTATGTGATTTAGCTAACCACTGATCTCCTGATCTCTAAGTTCTGTCTTAAGCGGTAAGCTTTTTTTTTTACCATCCTCGCATACCATTGACATTGAGTTTAAAATTCAACAGATCCAGTGATGATGATGATGTGGTACTGAGAAGGGGTTGGAAACTGGATCATCTCAAAGGGTTTCAATCATGAACAAAGACCATGCTGTTTCTGGCAACACCTTACCGCTCCATGCTCGCCCTCTCACTCGTGCTTACTCTAAGCTGATAACATCATCAGATGTGGATGCTACAACACAGAGTCTAGGACATGTCGTTAGAGCAAACACAAAGAGAGCAGCCTTGGATGAGACGAAAGCCAATGCACCTAAGAAGCGAGCTATTCTTAAGGATATCACAAACGAGATTTCACCTAAGGTTCATGTTTTTAAACACACACAATACTGCTTGCTTCTTAAATTTCTTGTTTATATCAAATAATTATGACAATAGTATGTGTCTTGCTAACAACTCTTGTTACTGTCCATTTAGTTGGAGAACATCAAGCAGATAGAGAAGGTGGCATCTTCTGTTGTATCCACTTTGGCAAGTATTCCGAAAGTCGTTGACATTGATTCAGATCACAATGATCCTCTACTATGTAGCCTTTATGCACCTGACATCTACCACAACCTGCGTGTTGCCGAGGTAATAAAATATCTTACAATGTTGCATGTTTGAGACATCTGATTTCTAAAGACTTGTCTACACCTAGCAGCTTCAACGCAGACCATTTCCTGATTATATGGAAAGGATACAAAGAGATCTAACTCAGACAATGAGAGGAATACTAGTTGATTGGCTAGTAGAGGTTAGTCTGTTAGATCCTTTTTATATTTGTTTCTAAGATTTAAAGTTCTGTTACAAAAAATTTCAGGTCTCAGAGGAATACAAACTTGTACCGGACACACTCTACCTCACAGTGTATCTCATAGATTGGTTTCTCCATGGGAACTACATTGAAAGACAGGGGCTTCAACTGCTTGGCGTCACTTGTATGCTCATTGCTTCGTAAGTTTATAATCTCTTCCCTCCTCAAAATCAGAAAAATGTTGCTCAGGAAGGCAACATGTAAAAATGAGTTTGGTGTTTCTTGAAATGTTTTAAAGAAAATATGAGGAGATCTTTGCGCCACGCATTGAGGAGTTGTGCTTCATCACTGATAACACTTACACAAAGGATCAGGTCCTGGAGATGGAGAGACAAGTACTGAAGCATTTAAGCTTTCAGATATACACACCCACTTCAAAGACGTTCCTCAGGTAATCTAACAAGACTGTGAAAACACTTCAGATGTTCTTTCTAGTCTTTTTGGTTTTTCAAAGTTTTCAATTTTTGTTTTTGGCAGGAGATTTCTCAGAGCAGCTCATGCTTCTGATCTGCAGAAACCAAGTGTTGAGATTGAGTTTCTTGCAAACTATCTCATGGAACTGACGTTAATAGACTATGAGTTCTTGAAGTTCCTTCCTTCGGTCATCGCTGCTTCTGCTGTTTTCCTTGCTAAGTGGACACTGAACCAATCAAGCCACCCTTGGGTCTGTTCTCTCTTTGTTTTTGTTATGACAAATCTTGAATCTTGAATATTGAACCTCACACAGTTTTTATTCTTTCATTTTTTTTTGGGTCCAGAATCCAACTCTTGAACATTACACAACGTTCAAAGCCTCAGACCTCAAAGCATCTGTTCACGCCTTGCAAGATCTACAGCTTAATACCAAAGGGTGCTCCTTAACCTCTATACGCATGAAGTATAAGCAAGATAAGGTAAAAAAAAAAAATCAAGTTAGTAGTTCAGTAGATTTTTGTTACTTTACATATTTTCTTTTTTCTACGACAGTTCAAATCTGTGGCGGTTTTATCTTCTCCGGAGTTACCTGACAAGCTATTCTGAATAGAGACTAAACCAAGCGGTCCATTTCCAACCGAAGCATATGCAACTTAGAAACTGATCGTCCGAATCGTCCCTCTCTCATTTATCTGTTACTGTTAAATAAAACGTAGCGTTTCCACGGTCTGGATTTTTATTTAATACCCAGTAACCGGATTAGTTAGTGTTCAAGATTTATTCCTGTTTAGTTGTAGACTTGTTTGGTTCTTCCAAACCGAGATTATTTTAATTGCAAGGATTAGAGTGTTCAATCTAGATATCGGTTCGGTTTTGGTTCGGTTTTTTCGGGTTTTCGATATTTCGGTTAATAAAATACAATTACCATTCAAAATCCATATTTACTTCGGTTCGGTTTATATACCGTCAGTGGCGGAGTGAGAAAATTAATTTACATGGGTCAGACTGATATCACACATATTTTATAAGGGTCAACAAGTTTAATTTAGATTTTTATGCAAGAAGTACATGTATTTTTTTTTCACAAAATTTCACATGGGTCATTTGACCCACATGCCACTGCTTTGGCTCCGCCACTGTATACAGTCGGTTTTTTGTTTATTCGGGTTTATACCAAAAAATCATAATTATTAAGTTTGAGATCATATTATATAAATTTTAGAGTTATGTTGTCATCGCAGTCATTTATTAAAAAAAAAATTATATGTTCAAATAAAAGAACAAAAAATAAAAAACGTTTCTGTTATCAAATAAAATAATCAAATCTAGAATTAAAATCAAAACTCAAAAATTTGAAAATAAAAATAAAAAACAAAACAGAAACATGATAGAAATTTTTTCCACCATATTTAGTGTACATCAAAGTCATGCTTCCTCGATTGAACACGAAACTCCGTTCGTTTATAGATAAGAAAAAAAGTTGAAAAGAATTTCCATTAACTATCGTCCATCATATTTATAACCTTCACTTTAATTTAGTCAATACTAAAATAAAACAAAAAATATAAAAAATAAGACTAATAAAATAAGAAGTCTTGGTTGCGATGAATTGTTATTTAATTATAGTTCAAGTGTTTTACAAATAAGGCTTCTTTATTACTATAAAATATGATAATAGAAAAATTAAGTTATATAACAAATATATTTTCATGTGTTGTTTTAAAATATATACATATTTACACGTTTCTACTTTTGATCGGTTTTGTTCGATGTATTCGGTTTAATCGGTTATATACCAAACCATATCCAAATCCTACAGTTTTTATAAAATCACGTCCATTCGTTATATGGTATATACCAAAACCAAACCATATTATCTATTTCTGTTCGATTTCTTGCCGTGTCAACATGGATCAAAATCTGTGTTTATAAACTCAATATTTTTCTTCTTATTAAACTCGATATCTAAATTTTTTGTTCAACATTAAATGTAATATGTTGAGAATAATACGTCCCCTTATAGTTGATGCAGAATAACAATCTGAGGGTAAAGTGAAAGAATACATGGATTAGCTGTGTGAGAGGGTGGTCACTTGACCCCTATAGATTTTTGTTAAAAATAAATTTACTTGTATTTTGGAAAACAAATCTGGTAAAGGTGAAGATTATTTGCATAGATTTTAGATTATAGTTTCTAGATTTTGGTTTTTGATTTTGCTGTAGATTTTAGTTTTTCAAAAAACTTGAATGGTGACAATAGATTTTGGTTTTTGTTTTTTTCAAAATAAAATAATTATTAAATTAATAAAATATTTTTTAGAAAACACAAAAATAAAAATAGTATTACTAACATAAAATAAAATTAAAATACTTATACTTTTTTTAAACGGTAAAAATACATAAAATTCATGTCATTCAAATATTTTAACATAAAAACTGATGGCTAGATTTTAAACAAAAACAAAATTACATTGTAATAAATGTATAATAAATATAACTAACAAATTTAATTAACTT